>SKCR01024395.1:0-90928 GCA_019454045.1 Zanthoxylum bungeanum | reverse complement strand
TCAGGTATGCATTTCTTGGAAACTCTTCTGAATTACCTGTTATTATTTCATCTTCGCTAACAATGGAGCAGGAAGAAAAGTTGCTGAGAGTGTTACGAGAGCACAAGAAAGCCATTGGCTGGACTATAACAGATATTTGAGGCATTAGTCCATCATTCTGCATGCATAAAATCTTGATGAACGATGAGTACAAACCCACAATGGAGCATCAACGGAGACTCAATCCAATCATGAAGGAAGTCGTGAAGAAAGAAATCATCAAATGGTTGGATGCTGGCATCATTTACCCCATCTCAGACAGCAGTTGGGTGAGTCCTATGTAGTGTGTTCCGAAGAAAGGAGGAATTACTATGGTCACTAATGAAAAGAACCAGTTGATTCCGACAAGAACGGTGACTGGATGGAGAGTATGCATGGATTACCGAAAGCTGAACAAAGCCACGAGAAAAGACCATTTTCCGCTGCCATTTATTGATCAGATGTTAGACAGACTGGCGGGACATGAGTTCTATTGCTTTTTTGGATGGATATTCAGGTTACAATCAGATTGCCATAGCCCCAGAAGATCAGGAGAAAACCACATTTACATGTCCCTATGGTACTTTTGCTTTCCGCAAGATGCCATTCGGATTATGTAATGCCCCTGCCACTTTTCAGCGTTGCATGATGGCCATCTTCTCAGATATGCTGGAGCAGAGTATAAAGGTTTTCATGGATGATTTTTATGTATTTGGAGATTCTTTTGATCAGTGTTTGTAAAATCTGGAACAGGTGCTACAAAGGTGCGAAGATACGAATCTGGTACTCAACTGGGAGAAATGCCACTTCATGGTGCATGAAGGCATTGTTCTTGGACACCAGATCTCACAAAACGGAATCGAGGTAGACAAAAAAAAGATCGAGACAATTGAAAAACTACCTCCACCAACATCAGTAAAAGGTATTCGGAGTTTTCTTGGACATGCAGGTTTTTACAGGAGATTTATCAAAGACTTTTCCAAACTTGCAAAACCTCTTTGCAATCTTCTGGAGAAGGATGTGCCTTTCAACTTCACCAAAGAATGCCATGAAGATTTTGAGATCCTAAAACAGAAGTTAGTCTCTGCCCCCATCATTGTAGCACCAGACTAGACCCTTCCATTTGAAGTAATGTGCGATGCTAGTGATTTTGCTGTTGGTGCAGTTTTGGGACAACGCAAGGCAAAGATTTTCCACACCATTTACTACTCCATCAGAACTTTGAATGAAGCTCAACTCAACTATACAACCACTGAAAAAGGGTTGCTCGCAGTTATGTTTGCTTTTGAAAAATTCCGCTCTTATCTGCTGGGTCCCAAAGTGGTGGTCTACACAGACCATTCAGCAATCAAATATCTGATCGCGAAGAAAGATGCCAAACCCAGATTGATCCATTGGATACTTCTTATGCAAGAATTCAACGTGGAGATCAGAGATAGGAAATGGACAGAAAACCAAGTGGCGGATCATCTATCGAGGCTCGAGAATGGAGAAACAGCTGGCAAAGAACTATTAATCAAAGAAAATTTTCCAGATGAACAACTATTTGCCATGAAACAACAGGAATTCCCTTGGTATGCTGACTATGTCAACTACATAGTGTCAGGAAAATGGCCGTTGGAATGGACAACTCAGCAAAGGAATAAATTCTTCAAAGAAGTCAGACATTATGTTTGGGATGAGCCGTACCTATTCAAATGATGTGCTAATCAACTACTGAGACGATGTGTTCCACATGAGGAGGTCAACAGTGTTCTGCAGCACTGTCATTCATCACCATATGGTGGACACTTCAGCGGGAATAAAACTGCAGCTAAAGTCCTACAATTAGGTTTGTTCTGGCCCACTCTTTTTAAAGATGCTTATTTTTTTGCTCTTCAATGTGACAGGTGCCAGAGAACGGGGAATATTTCGAGGAGAATGAAGGGCCGTTGCAAAATATTTTGGAAGTGGAGATATTCGATTTATGGGGTATTGATTTCATGGGACCTTTTGTTCCATCATTTGGAAACCTGTACATCCTGGTTGTTGTAGACTACGTTTCCAAATGGGTTGAAGCAATTGCACTGCCATCCAATGATTCAAAAGTGGTGATCAAATTCCTTAAAAAGAATATTTTCACTCGCTTCGGAACACCTAGGGCAATCATCAGTGATGGTGGCACACATTTCTACAACATATATTATGATGCACTCCTATCCAAATATGGAGTTACTCACAAGGTTGCCACAGCCTACCATCCACAGTCAAATGGGCAAGTTGAAGTTTAAAATAGGGAAATCAAAAGAATCTTGGAGAGAACCGTTAGATCAACAAGGAGGGACTGGTCTACAAAACTGGATGACGCATTATGGGCCTACCGAACAGCTTACAAAACACCCATTGGTATGTCCCCATATCGATTTGTGTTTGGGAAAGCATGTCATCTGCCAGTTGAGCTTGAACACAAGGCGTACTGGGCACTGAAGAAGTTGAATCTTGATCCACAAGCTGCAGGAGAGAAAAGACTCCACCAACTCAATGAATTGGAGGAATTTCACCTGCAGACTTATGAGAATGCCAAATTGTACAAAGAAAATACCAAGAAATGGCATGACCGAAAAATAGTACACAGACAGTTGGAACCAAGGCAGCAGGTGTTGTTGTACAATTCGAGGTTGAAACTTTTCCCTGGAAAGTTGAAATCAAGGTGGTCAGGTCCATTTGTGATCACTCAGGTATTACCAAATGGAGCTGTTCAGTTACTGGATCCCAGCACCAACAACACATTCAAGATTAACAGTCAGCATGTCAAGCACTACTAGGGAGAACCATTTGAGCAATAAAAAGAAAGTGTCACACTTTCAGATCCAGCCTAACGTTCGAGAAGTCACGTCTAGCTGTCGACATTAAACTTAGCGCTCGTAGGGAGGCAACGTACGCAATTTGTGTATATATTGTGATTTGGTTTGATTTCATTTTGTGTGTTTAGTTTTTACAAGTTAAGACATTTCAGGATGGAATAAGTTCTCACAAATATTCACAAGCAATTTCCTTCTATCCCTCAAAAATCTTTGATGAAAGTCTACAAAGCTCGCTTGGAAATGATTAGACTACTGATGATCCATGATATTCCTAATGACATTCGTTGGGTAATCGAAGCACGGGTCCGATTAGCAGGTGACTATTGTGATTCTTGTAATTCTTATTTGCCCGGTTTTGGAAAAAACACCTATGCCAAAAAGTGTAGAGCTAAGAAAATAGGTGTTTGTTACAAATATATGCGCTGGAATTGCAATACTCGTTGTCATTCTTTAGGAATGGTGTCTGATAATCGCGAAGATAAAATTAAATTCATTAGGGATGGCTTGAGTAAGGAGTCTGTAAATGATATATCTTCGACTCTTGAGACGCATCCCAATGGATATGTTCATATAGCCATTCGTAAATTACACACACAATTCCAAAAGGAAAGACACCAGTTAAGTCTCGGGAATCTGACTCAAAAAGACCCTATTTGCCAATTTATAAGAAAATTGGATGGGAAGCTTGTCCCTGACGCATAGATATCAATCAAGCCACTAAGTTCTTGTACATAGTATATCTCTTTGTCTTTTCCTAATAATTATGATTTGTTTTGTTGTTTTCTTTCATTTTCTCCAACAGGATCCAGACCTTTTTTACTATCACGATTTATTTTACTGTTTAACTAATAATTGTCATTTGGCAGGTACTAGTGCTATTATTTTACTCACCCTTTTCAGGTGTTATAAATTCAACTCATCATTGCACTTTTGAAGACATCCAGAGTAAAACATGAAAGCCACTTCAAGAAGATGAGTTGAAAACATCTGTGTGTTTTGCGGTATAAGTGTTGGTGCTAAACCACAATACATAGCAGCAACACAGGAAATGGGTCGAGTCTTAGCTGCAAGAAATATGCACTTAGTATATAGCGGAGGAAATCTTGGCCTTATGGGGATCGTTTCAAAGGCCGTACAAGAATGAGGCAGTCAAGTCTTAGGAATCATTCCAAAACCCTTGGCGGAGGCAAATCTTATTGGACCATCAAACAGAGAAGAATTAATTGTGCCAAGTATGTCTGAACGACTGGTAGAAATGATTAACCGTGCTGACGCTTTTATTGCTTTGCCAGGTGGCTTGGGTACAATGTGTTGGATAATATGACCCATAGTGTCACTATTTGTACAGATCATGGTGTTGTTGTACAAATTAACTATGTGACAAAGGAGATTGCACTCTTATCATTTGTGATTAGATCACCTTAGATATATAAATGATAAGAGGTCCATATGATTTGTTCCTGGACGGAGAATGATATGAGACAGTATCAGTCCACGTAGGATAAATCATTAAATATCCCTAGTCGTAGTATTATCGAGACAGGACATCGATAATGCGGAATAGGCTAGTATTGCACTTGTGCGCGTTGTGAGGGCACAACGACATAGTTCTCATATATTTAAGTATTGGATACTTATGCAAGTGCGATAGGAGGTTATGTTTCACCGATGGTACGGGAAACAGCTTCGCTCTGGATAGACCCCTCGGAATCCCATTGGTATTATGACTATGTGTCTATGGGAGTCCGACATCAGGGTAGGTGTATTTGGTCTTAACCTGAGACTTGCACCGCTAATACTTACGATAATCGGTAGACTTTGGTCTTGGTGGTACAGGACTTTAACCGGTTCTACGTACACCACTTCTGGGTTTATCAGAGAGTCATAGTGTATTGGGTGTGATGTCAAGACGGAAGTATCACTTCAGTCATAGTGGAGATGATGTCACACAAGATACGGTACTAGTGCTCTTGAGTGATGCGCATCCAATCATGATATTATGACTAGGTCATGAATATCTGATTATAGAGACTAGTTACCAGACATCCGACATGTGCTTCGGACGGGGCAGACACTTATCCAGCCCCAGCCCTAGCACGTGACTATCCGATACTGGGCCGATATACACAATACATGGTATACTACGCTTGATACAGATCTATATATTCCTGTAAGAATATTCTGGAGAATTGGGTAGGCATGGCGCTTTGCTAGAAGCCAACCTTGTCTTGTAAATCGGTATAAACGTAGTACGAGGTACTTACGTGTTCGGATAGTCCGACGACCGTATTTGCTGCCAAAATATCCGGAGATCTCATGGGTCGGTTCCTGAAGATTCACCAATGACGTATGACTCGCACTTTAATTAATCTGGGATTAATTCGATGAGAGAGAAAATTAATCTGGGATTAATTACGGAGATATTTTATCTCGGATAAAATATCGTTAAAGAGAGAGAATGATTAATTTGGAATTAATCGATAAATTAATATATTCGATATATTATAATCGAAATTAGATTTCGACGCGGAATTGAAATTAGATTTTAATTCGGGCGAACGAATTAATTTAGAATTAATTCGTTAGCGACGTGAATAGTGAATTCGCTAGGCGTAATCATTTAATTACGACGCGACGGAAAATTCGTTAATTTGGAATTAGCGAACCCGAGCCCGAGAGTGATTGCGAGCGCATTTGCATTTTGAATTCGAACGCGGCACGCAAGTCACATCAAGCGTCAAATCGCTAGTCGCATCAATTGTCAAATCACTTATCACTTTGAGTGATGTGACATGACATGTTGTCACTTTATTAAAGTGACTTGATGTGAATAGTGAAAGATGATTATTTGAAAGTTGATGGGACTTGTACCTTTTTGACTTTTGAATTAATTGTTGTGTATATATATTTTATTCATTTACTTGGTAAATGGAATAAAGAATATATATGTATATACAAAAGTTTTATCTTCTCTCTCTTGAAAAGGGGTTCACGGTTTTTAGGCATTTTTGGAGCCAAAAAACCTCCTCTCCTCTCTCACGGTCTCCTTGGCCGATTCTCTTCCATTTTTTTTTCTGGTTTTCACACAAAAATGGAGAAGCTAATGATCTTGTTGCAAGATCTAAGTGCTAGCACACTCATGGAGGAATACAAAGGTGATAGGGAAGTGATTTTGTGAGCTTGGAATCTCAAAGCTTGGAGCTTTAATGGTGGTCTTCAATGGCCGAAAATGGAGGATTTTCACAGCCCAAAAATGCGCCCAACAGCAGTTCAAAAAGAGGAAAACCGAGCATGATGAAGCAAGAAAAAGACTTGTGTTCTTTGCATCTCAAACCAATCATTGTGAGTATTTGTTTCCGCCATTATTCCTTGATGTGTTCATGCGATTTTATGCTTGTTTTGGATGATTCTTGGGACCTAATTAGGAACTCAACACAATGGAGGAAATTTTTACAGTGTTATCTTGAGCAAACTTGAACATACACCAGAAACTGCTTGGATTATATAACATTGAAGGATATTATGATTTTCTTTGTGTATTTATTGATGATGCCCGAAGAAATGGGTTCGTGACAAAACCTATGAAAGAACTCCTCTTTACTGCCAGAACTACTCCGGATCTAATTGACCAAATCTTAGCCTATGAACCACAAATTGAACTTATCATTTCAAAGATAAATTGGTCAGAGAACGATCGTGGTAAGAGGCGTTGGATTAATCTGGATCTTAACCTTTAATTTTCCAGTAGAATTTCAGCTAATCAGTACTATCTTCTAAACTCTTCTTCTACTGTCTAAGACATTGGGGACAATGTCTCATTTAGGTTTGGGGGAGGGAATTAGTTGATTAGTATCTTGTTTTTAGTTGTGTGTTTTTTTTAGTCCAAATTTTTTCGAAAAATACAAAAAAAATTGAAAATTTTTCAAAAATTACAAAAATATTTTGCATTTTTGTGTTTTTATTTTGACTAAAATGGTGAAATTGGTGAGAGATAGCTGTGTAATGAGTTTCTACTCCTGATACTTATTTCAACCCATTTTTCGAAATAAGTTAATTTTTGTTTATTTCCTTTTGAATTATTTAATTTGTAAATTCTCCATAAAACTGACTAAAATGAACCTTCATATGCTCAATTGGCAGGTATTATCAATATGCATAGTAACATACGGACATGAGCAGTGATTGAAAAGTTTGTAATATTCAGTGCTCTAGTTTAATTGGAGGAAACATCTATAAATGGCAATGGAGTAAAAAAAAAAAAAAAGAAAAAAGAAAAAAGAAAAAAAAGTGTAAAAAAAAAAAATTCTGAGATCTGAGTAATAAAGTCCGTAGGGGTGTTTTTGTTAGGGTTGGTGCTCTGAGCGCCAATCCGGATCGTATTTATGTCTGATTCATGAATAAGAGCAATACCTTTTTTCCATAATATTACTATTTTAATCGAAGCACCTCTTGTCTTTTATATACGTATCTAAATCTAGTTTAGTGATATGTATATACATATAGACAAAGAACCTAGGATTTACAACGTAGTGTACAGTTACAACATAGATTGTAATTGACATTGGGAAGTGTCACTATAAGTTGTATATCCTTAAATTAAGTTCCTAGTCAAGATTTGCTGACATAGGTCGGTTAGTAAAATCTGTTGAGACCAGTACATGTCGTATATAGGACTTGGTCTGATGGTTTATCCCAATGAACCATGAGTATTAGGAGACTCGTATAGACGTGTAGGTGTTTATTTGATAAACACTGAATGACTCACCGAAGATTTCCTAATAGATGGTACACCAACGTAATTAGGAATCTTCACGGGTTGAGTAGCATAGTGATTCTTTGATTTGAGATACCACTATGGATATATGAGTTATCCTCCACACTTAAAAGACAGTTACGTCACCGATCTATTTATATATGACCTCCGCATGTTCGTTGGGTGTGAACTCATGCTCATGATATCATGTGTGTATCAAGAAAGGATCCGTCAGTTCTGTGTACAGAGCATAGGTAGTCCATTTATGATTAGCAATCTGTTAAATCTATGGCCATAATATACTTCGGAAGAGAGTTCCGAATGTTATTTAGAGATTGCTAATTAATACGTCGACGAGATTATTCTTATAGAGATTTGACGTTTTCATCTATATCTCTGGAATAATCAGGATACCTGTGACAGAGGGATTATACGTATGCAGTGACCTCGACCTGTATGATTCAGCGAGTTTATCTGTGGTCGTCATAATTTACGGGTGGGTGAATTATGGACACGAAATTAGATTTCGTGACGGATATGTGTGAATCTAAAGAGTCACTAATGAAATATACTCGTAGAGTACTAGAGCAACTGTTATAAATAATATTGATTATTTATTACTCGTTTAACGGTTAAACGAAAAATACATGCAATCGGGACCTAACGGTCATTTCTGAATTAATGTGTATTTGTATTTAATATTTGATTACGGAGTTGTGCACACGTAGCCCGGCCAAGATCCTCTAACTATTCAAGCTCAATTGACAATGGGCGATCTCCATCTCGGCCAGCATCCAAAGAAAGCCGAGAGAAGAGCCACCGAACCCTCATCGGGTTGACTGACACGATCACATGGAAGGGGGACTTCAAGAGCAATATCTATCGGGATATCATATCGCTGCCGGAGCAATGCTAGATCGCCTTCAGTTATCTGGGAAGGCCGATCCATGTCCAAAGTTGAGTAGTCAAGATCACCGGGCTCTGGGTCCTTCCGAGGAACTCTCTGATGGTAAGTATCTTGTTCGATTTCAGAAGGGGTGAGGGTAGTGTCGAGGTCCTCTATACTTGGTGCTCCCGAGCTCGAGGAGAGCTCTTCAGTGAGGGGAGTCGAAGATCTAGCAGGGTTTGCAAAGGAAGACCTGACGTCAGACATCCTTGACATTCGAGAAATACAAAGGGGAGGTCAGTCTAGAGCTAATTTCTGAAACGATCGGGGATTTCACAATACTCATAAAGTATCTAGAAAACTAAACCTGTGAAATTCTGAATGCCCTAGCAACATCCGTCAAAGCCATAAATTTCTACGTAGCAACATCAAGCAAAACACGAAACCCAGAAACAAACCAAGATGTCCCTATCTTATAACCCATCATCCCAAAAAATCCAAACATGCTCCACACACATATAGGGAAAAAAGAGAAAATAGAAAACAAACAGCAAGCATAAAATAAGGAGGACGTTCAAGAGACTTACTTGATCTTTTTTAGAACTGGAAAAATGCGTTGAAGAGCTTCAGTTGCACTAAAACGGACGTTTCGTAGTCGGAGAGAAGAAAGTTTTTTCAGTTGATAAAATTTTGCCAAACAGATGCAAGGTGATCGATCCGTCTTCTTATAGTCACGTCGGAGCATTTGTGACTGTCAGATCATGAAAGGGTCTCGGATGTGCGCCATGTGTCGACTTCGGAAGCAATTTGATAGAGTTGAATGAGCGGTTGAGATTAGATGTATTTTGGTATCAGCAATGAACGGTCGATTTTATCTACTTTTGGCGGGAAACCGGCGGATGCTCGACAAGTGTCAGGTTCGGGTTAAAGCCCTAGAGGCGATGTGATGGGCATTTAAACGGATGTGACGGTTGCGCGTCTCGAGAAAAGAGTCTCCAAAAGGGCGGTGAAAGGATTTTGTTTTGGCTGGAGAAAGGAATCAGATCGAGCACCCTGGTTGTACCGAGGACATTGTGGTAGCACGTCAATAAACTTCTCTTCACAAAAGATAGCCATCACTCCGTCAGGAAGACTACTCTTTTTATATAGTTCCCGGCACCAACTTGTATACTCGTTGGAACCGAGAACTAGGGGACAGATATTGGCGGTATTTTTAGGACCTATGATATCTAAACAGTACGACATGGGTAAAAAAGTAATTCCCTTCTTAAGATCATTAATGCCGACCCGACCACTAAGTGCCAAAAAGTAAGGGGCTGAGCACTTTATGATAGGTAACCGAGCACTTGAGAGTTCAGATGACCGGGCAATTATCAGATCGGCAGCTGCATTATCAGTTCAAATGACCATTATGGCCGACCTCATGAAGACCGAGCATATGGTGAGACGTGCTCAGGAAGATAATGCATCCTATTTTTACGAATAAGATAATAAATTATCCTACTTTCATGGGAAAAAATTGATAAGTCAACGTCCTAATAGGATAAAGGAAGTAAATGTAGTTTTGACTAGGAATCCTTATGAGTAAAGGAAATTGTTTCGACTAGGAATTCTTGTGGGGGAAGGAATCTGATTTCTTCACTATTATAAATAGAAGAGGAAAGTAAACGTAAGGGGCATCAAAATCAATATCATTATCATCAATCTTGTAAACACAAGAGATATCAGAAGCACATCTCAGTAATAAAAATATCATTCGTTTTGTGCCCGTGGACGTAGGTTGGATCAGATCCGCCGAACCACGTTAAATTTCTTTGTCGATTGGCGTATTTATCTGTCTTTTGCTAAATTTGATGTTGGTTCCCCCATAACCGAACAAATTCACTATTGAGGGAGGACTGTCTCGGGAGTGATATTCCTATATTGCCCTGAGACCAAAATCAGCCATCAACACATGTTATGATGCAAACTAAAAAGACTCGAACAAGTAAGCAAAATCAATGTCTTTATGATTAATGAATGCAGGATTACAAAAAATAAACATCTTCGTCATCCGCAGCCTTGTCTTCTTCCGCCTTCTTGCTTTCTTTGAGCGTCAGATTCTCCAACTACAGTAGTTCTTCTTTCTATTTATCTCTCTTTATCACTGCTCGAGAAGTTTATACAGGAATCCATCCCCTGCTCTATTTCATCTTCACTACTGTTGTCCCATGTCCCCATGCAAGAAGCTTTGTGGTTGAGAGTTGGGAGGACAAAGCTTTCGGGCAGACCGGAGTTGATCATGTAGCTGGGTGGTGGAACGAAGTGGTGGTTGGGTATAGGTTTCTGTGTGTGTCGTGTTGTTCTTTTTCTGGGTCGGGTATCTTATGGGTGTCAATGAGGTTTTGGATCTCATACCTGAGGCGGGCATAGTTGTCCATTTCATGGCCTTTCTGCTGGTGGAAGTGCCAGTATAGGTTTAGATCGAAGTAATGTGGCACATGGTTTGGAATTGGTCTAGGTTCTAAGGGTTTTAGGAGTCCTGACCTCTTCAGCTTTTCAAACACCTTTGACAAAGGTCCACCAAGTTTGGAGAATTCCTTGTTTCTGATGGCAGTGACCTCAACAGTAGCGGGTTTGGTCTTTGAAGGCCCTCCAATGGTCTTATTCTGGCCATAAAACTTTCTATTCTCTGCTTCCTCTTCCTCAATATCCATGACAGTTTAACTGTCGAAAGTCGCTAATCATGGAGGTCATCCTTCTCAGCTTGTTATAAATGGAGGGCTTGGTGCCTTTAATGATCATCTTGATCTGGTCCTTCTCCGAGGGCCGATTCTGCATTTTCAAGAGCTGGCTTCTCCAGCGATCCACATAATCCTTAAAGCTCTCTTCCGGCTTTTGTTTAGTGTTTTCCAGGTCACGGAGCGAAAAGTCAATCTTCAAATCTGTGACATATTGGTTCAGAAATGCCTCTGCTAATGCCCTCCAGTCATCCTTTACCTTTCTCTCCAGGCCGTGATACCATACTACGGGCGCCCCTTCCAGTGACATCCCAAACATCTTCTGCACAGACCCACTGAACTCATCACTGAAACATATTGTCGGAGATGGACCCTCGGATATCTGTTTCCGTTGAACTTGGCCATGTCAGGCATCTTAAACTGGGGAGGCAGTTGTTCTTCGAAAGTCATCGCATCGTACTCTAACAAATATTTATGTTTACCCTTCAGCTTGTGGGTAATTGACTTTACTTGTTCTCTGAGTTTCTGTAGTTCTGCCTAAGACTCGGCTACCCTTCCAGCGGCATACTCTGCCATGTCATCATCAAAAACAAGGATTTCATCACTCATCCTATTTGGGGGATCCTCACGACTGGCATTCTCATTATTTTCTGCTCCCCCTGTGCGGGGTACCGCCAGACTAGCCACAGCGTTGGCCAAAGCTTGTAGTTGCTCAATAATTTTAGTGACGCTGGTCTCCAATTGATCCATGCGGGAACCTTCATAATCTGACTCACTCATGCTTGTTAACCTCTTTTTGACAAGTCTTCCTTCTCTAACCCAACGAATATCTATGATGGCTTTTAAAACTATGAGTTAGCATGATGCGTGTATGCGTGCGATGCATGAGGTGCATGGGATGCATGTAGTTATCAAAACAGCATATATCCTTCCGACCTTATTCCTCCCACACTCGTGGTAAGTCCATTTCTTCCCTAGGTATGGGTTATTTTTGTGCACCGATGTGGGTACACAAAATCATTTTCTCCTATGCTACGGGGTGAACCTTGGTTACTTTAGTCCTTTTTCATCAGTAACAAACAAAGACCGCCCATTTACAATATTGACTAAGCCTATCATGGGGATCGTGTCATTTTCTAGAAAAGATGAATTGGGCCTTCGGTAATCACGGTTGTGGGGATGGACTTGGAGGTATCCAAAAATATACAAATTTGTTGTAACAAGGCGTATCTTTTTTGGATGAAAGCCAGTGCGAATATCAGACTCATGCTTCTGGTATATTTGGATCATGTTTGGACTTTCTAAGCCCATCAAGGTTTTCATACAAGTTGGCCCATTATCATTTTAAAGCATTCAATCATATTATCGCGAGGTGCAAACTTATCCCAGTTGAAAAGGTCCAACAGGTTTACACTTTTGCGATAAGGTGGCTAAATAACTTCAAATGATAGGAGGCCCAAACACAAAGTGGCCCATCATCATTTTGAATGCTTTTTGCCTAATCATCATAAGATATAAACTCGTTCCAATTTAAATGGCCCAACAAGTTCGTATCTTATGACGAGAAGTCCAAATGGATCCAAATGATGATGGTCTCAAACACAAGCATAAGGGATGGGGTAGCTTCTATAGGATAGACTATGGTTCATATGTGGGTTTATAGGGGTATGGATAAAGGCTCCCGCCGGCAAAGGGTTGCTCACAATTAGATCTCCCCACTCAAGGGTAGGGGTGTTCATAGGGTCGGGTCAACCTACGACCCGACCCGACGTGACCCGACTCGACCTGCGCGGGTTTTAAAAAAATTGTAAAATTTCAACCCGACCCGACCCAAAATTTTCGGGTTGGGCAACGGGTTTGACACTAAAACCCGACCCTATAATATTTTTATTATTTTTCTAAAATTTTTATTATATTTCTAAAATTCTTACTATTATTTAATTTGTTTATTACTTTTTTTTGTATTAAAAGTTTATTTATATATTACCTTATTCACATGTACCTCACAAAAACAGAGTTTATGAGTCATCAATTTAATTACCTAGCAAGCATGAAAGCCATCCCAAAAAATACAGCTTTTACAGCTTGCTTGTGCCCCCGCATAATTCTAATTGCAGTATTTCATGCAAGGTTATGAAGGCCATCACTCCACCAACTGCAAACATAAAATGGAAATGCTGGGAAATATGTCACAGTACAACGATATTTTCAGTTACCCAGAAGCGTCAAAAACTTGACAGGACAGCAAACATGATCCAAGCAAACCCTCGAAAATTTCAGGACTTAAGTTGTTTGAAAATAAGTACGCTGACATTAAAAAGAAAAAGCATTCACTATCAGTAGTTCAATAAGCTAATGCTTCATCAACAGTTTAAAAATATAAATAATTCATTAAAAAAATTAATTTTTGATGACCCGACGGCCCGACCCGACCCGAACCCGATCGAGTTTCACCTTCGCGTGACCCGTCCCGCGACTCGACTTTCCCATGACCCGACCCGATCGGGTCTCATAAAATTTCAAAAAATCTGATCCGATCCGACCCGACCCGTGAACACCCCTACTCAAGGGTTCGAGCGGCCAAGTGAGCGCGCTTTTTTTATACCCTAAGGTACGTGCCGAGTGATGATCATCACATAATAATCCGCCGCTTTGAGTGAAAGCGAGTTCCTGATACATGACGTCATCAGGGTAAAAAAAGGGTATGCAAAATATATGAGACTTGGGTGACTAAAGCAAAAACCACGGACATTATAAGGCATTATTTCGGGGCCGATTCTCTATCCCTAGTGGAGTCGCCAAATCTGTAGTGCATGCGACCAGTGACACTGTTCGGGCTCGTAGCCCGTAAAGAGTACGGAGTAGCCTACAGGGGACTAAACCGGAGAATAAAGGAGTTTCCACCCAGAGTGAACTAGGAAATGATTTAAGGCCGCACTCACCCCTCGCAAGAGAAGACCTCAAACCGTTGGGTTCAGAATGGTCCCTTACTTATGCCAGTTGTAATGAACGGGTTTACACAATGATATAACCAAGTCTTATACAGCACATGCAAGATAATTCAAATAACACAAATGTTTGTACACCCATGAACATAAATATAAACGAAAGCCAATACATAGTTCTGAAAGCATATTAATCAAAGAAGTGCGATAATGTAAATTATAAGAACAGTAAGAACGTTAATAATAAATGCAAATAATAAAGTGCATAGTTCAAAATAGATAACTAAAGAGACGAAAATGCATAAAATATGAAGAAAGAGTCTGTCCAGTGTGTGCGTTCGTGTATCGTTCGAGAACGCGTTTGAACGGAATGAGATAGAATGCATGCGTTCGAGTAGCGTTCGAAAACGCGTTCGAACGGAGTGAGGTAGAATGCATGCGTTCGAGTAGCGTCCGGGAACGCATTCGAATGGAATGAGGTGGAATGCATGCGTTCGAGTAGCGTTCAGATACACGTTCGGACGTAATTACAAAAAATGGCGTCTATAATAACATAAACACATGTGTGAATGTTTCCCAAGCGGTACGTGGAGTTGTATCCCAAGTACAGACCGCACTACCGTCCATTCGGATTCGGCTACAGAATTTATGTCTGGGTTTCCATCCGATATACCGCAAGAGGTAACACTCAATCATTGACACAATGCAAACATGAAAGTAAACGTGAAGTGATGCGGCAAGACATAAGCATGAATAAGAGCGGAATAATAAAACGAGATGAACATATAAAAAGACAAATGGCGAAATTGAATGCGGAAGAATAAATAAAGATAAATAATGTATGAATGCAAAGCGATAAATTAAAATGGCAATAAAAGGCGTATAACTAAATTAAAAATAAATAACATGAAGTAAATGGGCGATGACAAATAACGATAAATAAATATATAACAAACGAAAATAAATAACAGAACATCAAAAGAAAAATAAATGGCGAAGTAAAAAAAAAAAAGAGATTCGACCAAAAGACTTGGCCACTTTTAGTATAGGACTTCACATGCCCGGCTGGACGTTCACGTCTAGCCAAGGATGTCGTGTCCGGAACAACAAAATAACTATAACGAATGAATAACATAATAAAAAGGAAAGGAGATGTGACCAAAAGACTTGGCCGTTAGACGTGAAATACGTCCAGCCGGGCATGCGAGATCCCACATTAAAATCGGCCAAGTCTTTTGGTCACATCTCCTTTCCTTTTTATTATGTTATTCATTCGTTATAGTTATTTTGTTGTTCCGGACACGGCATGCTTGGCTAGACGTGAAACACGTCCAGCCGGGCATGTGAAGTCCTATACTAAAAGTGGCCAAGTCTTTTGGTCGAATTCTTTTTTTACTTTTTTTCTTCGCCATTTATTTTTCTTTTGATGTTCTGTTATTTATTTTCGTTTGTTATATATTTATTTATCGTTATTTGTCATCGCGCATTTACTTCATGTTATTTATTTTTTTTTATATATACGTCTTTTATTGCCATTTTAATTTATCGCTTTGCTTTCATTCCATTATTTATCTTTATTTATTCTTCAGCATTCAGTTTCGCCATTTGTCTTTTTATATGTTCATCTCATTATTATTCCGCTTATTCATGCTCATGTCTTGCCCCATCACTTCACGTTTACTTTCATGTTTGCATTGTGTCAATGATTGAGTGTTGCCTCTTACGGTATATCGGATGAAAACCCGGACATAAATTTCATAGCCGAATCCGAATGGACGGTAGTGCGGTCTGTACTTGGGATACAACTCCACGTACCGCTCGGGAAATATTCACGCATGTGTTTATGTTATTATAGATGCCATTTTTGTAATCACGTTCGAAAGCGTTTCCGAACGCTACACGGATGCATTCATTCCACCTCATTCCATTCGAACACGTTTCCGGTTGCTACTCGAACGCATGCATTCTGCCTCACTCCGTTCGAACGCTACTCGAACGCATGCATTTTGTCTCATTCTGTTCGAACGCGCACACACTGGACAGACTCTTTCTTCATATTTTATGCATTTTCGTCTCTTTAGTTATCTATTTTGAATTTTGCATTTATTATTAACATTCTTATTTTTCTTATAATTTACATTATCACACTTCTTTGATTAATATGCTTTTAGAACTATGTATTGGCTTTCGTTTATATTTATGTTCATGGGTGTGCAAAATTATGTGTTATTTGAATTATCTTACATGTGTTGTATAAGACTTGGTTATATCATTGTGTAAACCCGTTCATTACAACTGGCATAAGTAAGAGACTATTCCGAACCCAACGGTTCGAGGTCTTCCCTTGCGAGGGGTAAGTGCGGCCTTAAATCATTTCCCAGTTCACACTGGGTGGCGACTCCTTTATTCTCCGGTTTAGTTCCCGCGGGCTACTCCATACTCTCTATGGGCTGCGAGCCCGAACAGTGTCACTGGTCGCATGCACTACAATATCCATCTGAAAAGTCACCTTCTAAACTTTCTGGTCCGGTTAGAAAGAAATCTTCTTTAGATCATTCTCATGCTGTAAATGGGTTGATATCACTTTTTTTAATGAACCATTACAATCTGACCGGCTGAAAGTGCAGCAGCATGAGGAAGAGAAAAAGGCTCTGAATATTCCACATGCTGGAGTTTCTGCCTCTGGCATCAATAAGCAACCTTCAGACAGATCTAGAAATGACATTATCCGACTGCCAAAAGCTTGTTGATGAGATACTGAAGGAGTACCCAGAAGGATATAATTTGAGATCCTTCAGAAAACTTTTCATGGACAGGTGTGGCTATTATCTCCATATACAAAAGCTTGGATACCAAAAGTTGGCAACCCTGTTGCAGATAATGCCTGGTGTGAAAGTTGAGTCCAGTTATATCCTTCCTTCCAGTAAGATTCCAGATAGCTCAGATGTTGAGTTATTAGAAACATCAAAGAAGAATGAAGATTCTGACTCTCCGTGGGAGGAGCTGGGGCCTATTTCTAGCTTGAGCTTTGACAGAAAGGATGTGCAATCAGGGCTAGAGGGTGGAGCAATGAAAGAAATAAAGAGAGACTTATCCTGATTATAACATTTCCGTGTCTGATGATGAATTTTGGATTCTGAAGGAGACACCTCCACTGCAACACAACCAGAAGGGCAAGGAAAGCGAGGGGTAAATGGTGAAAATAGATCATTATTGCAAATCCTGGATCCATGGTACAGCAGTAAGGAAAAAGTTGACAACAAAAAGAACAAGTCAGAGAACGTTGATGGCCTGTTTGATTGTTCAATTGAGAGTATAAAACCATCTGTTTCATCTAAAGCAGCAACCAAGAGTGAAACTTCTTCGGTGAACTTTGTACGGAAGCAAAGACCTCAGAGGAACTATTCTTTTGTGACAGACCATCATGTTAATGAAAAAGACAAGCTGATTGATGGAATATTGGGTAAATCAGGGGAGTCGAGGATGCAAGGCTGAAGGGTCACGAGCATTAAAAATTTGGACATCATGCTTTCTACCATATGATAAAAGGTGAGGATCTCTTTTTATAAAACATTGAAAAAATAATTATTAGAGTAGATTTTATAATCCTAGTCATACACCATGCTTTTGCAGAATCAGAGCAGAGATGATTTAATTGAGATTAGGAGCAACATGCAAGATCGGTTCATCGGTTCAATAATTGCTACATTAGTCCCTTGATTCAGTTTAACATTTTGAATGATAGTGATTTTACACTTGGTTCTTCAAACGGCTAAGTTGCACTGAATCCACTTTATATTTATAAGATGCCCTGGAGTCCCTTTCATTTGTGGACTATGGAGTATTGACACAGATTTAGATTAAATGGCTTTCTTCATTTTGTGAAATTTTAGATCCAATATCGAGTTAGGTTGTACTAAATTTTTCATAATCTTCTATCATGCATGCCTTAATAGCAATGCACGATTAAGATTCAGTAACATTTAAATTATTATCTAATTATTACCTATCACTATTTGTAAAAAGCAGTACATAGCACTTCTTGGCTAAAAGTTACTTCATGTATATAGATTTGGGGACCATACATAGAAGTAACATTTGTCAAGGATTGTTTTAATGGGAATGGGGACTTTAAACATTAAAACTGTAATTTATAACCTTAAATGTTACTTCTTGTATTACCACTCATTCTTCGAGAATCAATCCCTCCCCCATTAATATAGTAATTTTAACATTTTATTTTTGTTAAAATTTGCTATTAATCAAAAGAAATTTGTTTCTTTTACATAACAAAAATAATATAAGAGAATAAACAGGTTTGGGGACAAAAAAGTGATTTGTGTGACGATATGCTTTTGTGCTAATTCAATCAGTGGTGCCTCCCTTGAGAACTACCACCTTTATTGTTCTTTCCAAAGGAGGCATTCTTGGGTTTTGCCTTTGGTATCTTATGAATGTTCCGAAATAATGTGGCTTGATAGTGTAGGGTTCATGATCTGATTTTGAGGTCATGAGGTTCAAATTCAGGAAGTGCGTTTCTTATAAGAGTCTGGGACAATCGGAGGTTTTACCTGCTCTGCTTAAGCTCGGAAGAGGTGGTTTGGTGGCGGGGTTTTCAACGATTCCAAAAAAAAAAAAAAAAAATCTTATGAGTGTCCATCACTTGATTTGTTCTTTGCCTTTTGGCTTCACAAACACAAACACAAAGCCCATCAGTTACACTACAAAATAAGCCGAAATGAATAAGCATTTCTTATCTTAACAGAGTCATAACTGAAGAGGAAACACAAACGCAAAACATTTTTTTTTTCCTTTTTTGTAATTCTCTTGAAGCATTTTTGTTGTTGAAGCTAGCCTATCTGAATCAAAAGTGCTTTCTCTGCTTTCCCTTTGTTCTCTTGGTCTCTGAAAATTTTCCAATGTTGAGTGTACATATACATACATGTACACATTGCATTTTTTGCAAAGGATATATAAGAAAGTATGTCCCAAAATCAATTGTTATTTTACACCTTGTTTATTTATGTCTATATCATATGAGTATGTCCTGAGACTTATGTCGAACTAGCATCGTTGTCGCAAAGGAGTGAGAGATCATGAGAGTCAACAATGTTTATACAAATAAATCTAAAAATTTATTATTGGTCAAATGATTATTGTATATGGCAATAATATATGAGGACCAATATTGTTGTACGTTGCCTAAGATTAACATTAAATGTTAATAGAATGGATGATGAGTCTCATATAATAATGACATAAACATTTGGTGATTCATTAGAAGAATGAAACATCGAATACGACCACAGAAACGATTGATCACATGGTAACGTCATCTTAGGTCATTGATCATCGTTATAATACACTAGTGTCATCTTGTTCTTTGACCTGCCATATGATTCTGACTTGTATGAAAGTTATCATGATTCACTAATACGATATCATTCAACTAGCCACGTATTATGAAAAGTATTGGATGATTTTGAATGACTAGCGTACGAAGTCAAATGCGAATCTAGATGGGATCCGATGATTTTGATAATGAAAGCTAGAGATGTTCCAAAAAATATATATATGAATAAATCTTTGCCCAAATGTAATATCCCCGATCTGGTAGATGCTACCGGCAGGGAATAAATCGTACTATTCCCCTGAGCCTCTGACCTTCTAACTATAAACTATACTATTTCTCTTTTCTTAATCAAATTCTTATATATATGGAACCGAAGCCCAAACTAGACAACATGAAAAACAAGTTCATTATTAATAACTGTATACTTATAAACACTTGTTTTTACAATGACAACACACAACTCAAATACTAATACATGACTTTTATTTGACTTTGACCGGACTCTCACTCTTCCAGACTAGAACTGATGGACTTCATACCCTAGTGTCTGCTTCAGTATCCGTCCTACCGAGCTCGTCCTCCTAGAATACCTGCGAATCAAGGAAACTAAAAGTGGAGGGTTAGATTGTTGTACGATCTAAGCGAGTGGACGAAAAATTGAAATACTGATATATATAAAAAGAAACATTTGGTTCTAAAGCCAAAGTTCCAGAAATAACTTTATATGAAAACTTCGTCTGAAAATCTCTTTTATAAAACTTATCTTTCTGAAAACTGCTTCTGAAAGTCTGGTTTGTAAACTAGTATCTGAAAGATGTATTCTGAAAACTATTCTGAGATGTCTACTTTCTGAAAAACTATTTCTAAAATCTGTTTTCTGAAAACTGCTTCTGAAAACCTGATAACTGAAAACTGATCTTATCTCAGAAGAACTTGACGTATGGGGGCGTTACGTATCGCCGTCCCCCTATACGCTTAACTATAGCCGGAAGTGCAAATCCATGACTTTGGGGCGTTACGTATCGCCGTACCCAAAGCATGCCACTACTATCCCTGAAACTGGTGGTCTTGGGGCGTTACGTATCATCGTCCCCCAAGCCACTGAACTATAACTGGGGGTGCTAATCAATGCTACCCTCCAAGCTCTGAAACTAAGATTTAGGGTCATCTGTCATCCCTAGTCCTGAACTAGGATCTGGGGGCGTTACGTATCGCTGTCCCCCCAGCCACTCTACATGTGCACATGTGTTGTCCGTAAATTCCAAACTGTATCAAGTTGCATACTGAGGTGAGTTTTCCCCCATGCCTCGAAAATATAAAACTATGATCTGAAAACATCTATTTTCTAAATCATTTCTCAACACATGCTAAACAAAATATAATACAGAAACAAACTTGGCTAGCGCCCTAAATGCAGAAAATATAAGTCTGATATTCAAAACTATTATAAAGTAAATCAGCTTAAGAAATAGTGTGTCCACTCACTGATCTGAAATTTAGCTGGTGCTACGCCACTCGTTGAAGGGAATTGTAGTTCCTGCGATGATCTTAAGCTACTTGATTTCCATCTCCCTTCAAGTCTTCACTACTTGCTCTTCTTCCGTCATGCTTTTGGAGAATGGTTTTTGCCATCCTTCTCCATTTTCTTCTTTCTCTTCTCTTCTCTCATTCGACTTCTCTTTTCCCTTCTTCTTTCTCTCTTCTCTTCTTCTCACGGTTTCTTCTTTCTTCTCATTTTTTTGATTTGGTGAATAGTGTATATTTATATAGTAGGGGTTATATGATATTTGGAAGGTTGGAGAAAAAGTGTGGAATTGTGTAGAAAGTTTGGGATTCTTCCAATTGAGTCCGAAATTACTATTCATCCGAATTTGACTTATTTTTTTTTATCTAATTATGGTCTGAATTTGGAAAATGTTTTAACGCGGAAGTTGTAGCTCTCGGTCTAAGCTTTCTGAAGATATCTTATTCATAAAAATCAGAGATCGTATGAAAAATTTACGGTCTGATTACTAAATGATGTTTAAGGTGGGACGTAAACTAAGCTCTGAGTCGAAATTTCAAGATATCTTCTGAATGTCCCGAACGCCGATTTATGAGCACATACTTACTCAAGCATGTTTTGTACCAATTATTATACCATCAAACTACAATAGTCATCGGGGACACCGGATGTTACAAATTCTCCCCTCTTAAATATGATTCGTCCTCGAATCCTTTTTAAACTTGGGATCTTTCCATCGGTCACAAGATTCATGCGTCACTAGCTTTGACTGACAACATACTCGTATCTATCTTTAATTCATCAACTATATATAATATTACTGTTTGTTTGAACTCCTACTTTATTATAAACTAACTTATTTTAATGGTTCACCACAACCCGTTGACTAAGATCTCCGTTAAACTGATCATTTATCCTTATTCTAATAAGCATACTTTAATCTTCCTCTTATCTTAATTCCTGCTGATTCTTCTGTTAGTGTCTCTAAGACATGTCCAAGATCCTAAACATGATTATCATGTGAATTATCAAGTAGAGTTGCGGAAAAACTTACATTGATGTGTTGAGAAATTTCCAAAATTTCCTTTGAAATGATGAAGCTCCAAGCTTTAATTTGTTGTTCCAACTCTTGGGTGAGTTTCCCTATCACCTTAATCAACTCTCCAAGTGCTAGCTTGATCAAATTTTGAAACAAAATTTTCTCTAAGAATAAGAGAGGCTCACGGCTTTTTGAGAGAAGAAGAGAGAGGAATAGTGTTAGTTTCTAAAACTTGTGTTGTAGTGTTGATTAAATGAGTAATTAAATGATGCCAACTACTTCCATCACCTTTTGACAAGTTGATGTAAGTCAAGGGTCCCACCACTTTAAATTCCAAATTTAAGTTGCCATCTCCAACACACAACTAAGCTTTGGGCCTGGGTTTGTTTACTCCGATTAAACGAATTTCCCGTCGCTTGATAATTAAATCCAATTTAATTAAATAATTATGCCTAGCAAAATTATTACGACTGTCGCTTACGAATTAATTCCAAATTAATTCGTTCGCTCGAATTAAAATCCAATTTTAATTTCGTATTGAAATCCAATTTCAATTAATATATCTGATATATTATTTTAGCCCAAATAAATAAATTAAATAGAAAAATCCAATTTAATTCTTAAATTTATTTTATCGATTAATTCCAAATTAATCGCGTACTCTCTTCTGTACTAATTAATCCCAGATTAATTCTTACCGTAATTAATCCCAGATTAATTTTCTCTCTTATAATTAATCTCATATTAATTCTATTCGAGTCAAATGTCATTGGTGAATTTTGAGAAGCGACCCAAGAGATTCCTGGATATGTTGGCAATAAATACGGTCATCAGACTATCCGAACATGTGCGTACCCCGTACCACGTTCTCACCGATTTACAAGACATGGTTGGCTTCTAGCAAAACACCGTGCCTACCCAATTCTCCAGAAATATCCTCCGAGGAATTTAATCTGTATCAGGCATAGTAATACAATGTAATGTGTAATTCGATCCAGTATCGGATGTCACATCCTAGGCCTAGGGCTGGCGCTGTGTCTGTCCCGTACGAAGCATATATCGAATCCCGCGTAACTAGTCTCTGTAATCGAAAAGTCATGACCTCGTCATACTTTCCCGATAGCTGCAACATTTAAGAGTACTAGTATCGTATCTTGCGTGACCATCATCTCCATATGACTGAAGTGATACTCCCATCTTGACATCACACTCAATACACTGCGATTCTCAGTCAACCCAGCAGAGGCGTACACAGAACCTGTTAAAGCTCCTGACGACCAATACCAAAGTAAACTGATTATCGCAAGTAATAGCGATGCAAGTCTCAGGTTAAAGATCACATACACCTACCCTGATTCGGATTCCCATAGACACATAGTCATACTACCAATGGGACTCCGAGGGGGTCTATCCAGAGCGAAGCTGTTCCCGGTCCAACGGCTAACAAAACCCCTTATTATAATTGCATAAGTATCCAATACCTAAATATATGAGAACAATGTCGTTAAGCTTCCATAACGCGCACAAGTGCAATACTAGTCTATTCTGCATTATCGATGTCCAGTCTCGATAATACTACAACTATGGATATTTAATAATTAAACCGTTCGTGGATTAATACTGTCTCATATCTTATTAATCAGATTTAACCATATGGACTTTTATCATTAATTTATATCCAAGTAATCCAATTACATAATGATAAAATAACAATTTCATTTTGTCACATAGTTAATTTGTACAAAAACACAATGTTCTTTACAAATAGTGATGCTATGGGTCATAATTGTCTAACATCTTCATACTACGGCCATGCTACAGTTCTTATGGTGTATCAAAGAAGCTTTATTACTAGATTTTTGTTGGAATTTACTCACTTCAGCTCATTAACCGCATGAGCTATCAGTCCTGAATGGTACTACGTTCGTGGTTTACATCTACACCTTTTAATTCTTGATTGTTTAGTCTTCTTATATCTACCTACAAGAAAATATCCTGAAGTCTTCTTATTAAGAACTCAAAGCCCTCAAACGTGTTTTATATAACTATAGGCTAGGCTAATCTATCTTGATCTTTCATCTCTGAAGGTACTGTGTGTCATGCAATGGGGTTCATGTACTCACGCCTTAACTCTGGAAGGTATAAACATACATCTATTCATACCAGGTTGTTATCAGCTATGCTCTATAACTTTCCTTGCCCCTGTCTTTTGTATAACTTAAGACCTTGTAGTACAGGGTCAGATCCTTCATGTATCTCTTACTCACTATCTTATTTACCCAATGGGTTTGTACTAATGAGGTTGGTTCTGATAGCTCATCTGAGAACTTAACTGCTCAAATACTTTTAGACGGGGATGCTGGCTATTCGGTTCTAGTTATAGTTCATGCTTTATTCATACCTCTACTTCCATTGCAACTGAAAGTCTGGTTATGGTGCTCGACGCTAACTTATTTTCCATAGTCTAGTGCTATCAAGTGTTGTTACTTAAATACATGCAAGTATACGTATTTTGAGGATTCACTGGTTATGCTAATTGTAACTTTACAATAATTTATCTTCTCGAGCTTTACGTGAGCTAACACGTAAGGGATCTTTGGTTTCATTCTGATAAGAAACCTTGTACCTCCATCATTACTTGACTACTATTTATTCTATGTACCATTCCATCTGAACAGCTTCTCTCCTAACTCTTTTGCTCAGAGCCGTTACTTATTTATATTTCGTTATTAAAGTACGTCTGAAGGTTTTAAGTTTCGGTTCTCTTTCACTATACTTTCACTTATTCCAGGGAGTATCTTGAGGCAACCTTGAAAGTCCATCTCCGCTGCTATTTTCTAACAGGGGTTGGGAGGGTGAGAATTGTCCTGGAGTCTTCCGGTGGTGGCATTTTTACTAGCTATACATGATGCAGTTGCTTATGCTGCTCATCTATAAACTTATGACTCTACTGTTTACATGTTTGATGTTGGCTTCTCCACTAGGGTAATACAACTAGGAACTATATGAATTTCATGTTTCAACTCTACTACTAATTTGTTTTCTGATTACCGATGATTTCACCATTTATTGTGAACCTCCGTAAGATTCATACTCTGTCAATCTCCTACTATACTCCGTCTATTCTTATTCCTTACTAAGCTTTGCTCTATTACTTGACTTTCCAGCTCATATTAGTTCCTTGAACCCTTTATATCTTTATTTCCCTGGAAACTCCATCATCTTTGATTGCTTAAGGCATCTCCTACTAAGTCTTTGGTTCAGGTACTATTCTTTATCTAATCTTTCCTTCTTAATACCGTGAGACTCTTTATAAGTTATTCACTTTAATCCTAAGAGTCGTTCTCCCTAGTCTCTTCATACTTCTAAGTCTTACTTCTTTAAGGATCCCTTGATTCAATGGTGGCTTCGAACTATTCTATCTTATGCTTCTTATCTATGTTTCATTGGACTCATCGATTTGGTTGTCCAGCCATCACGTGATTCGTCTAATCTATCAATTGTTCTTCTTTACTGATCCGTCTCTTTACTAGGCTCTAAGTTGAGAAGGGAGCATATTCATTGCATAAGGATCTATAAATATGCATTTCTGTAAGGATATATGCCCAAGAGCATAATGCTATATGTAAACGAGATTATATTTTATGTAATAATCAATGCGGTTAATCATTTATTAAAATGTTGATTTTAAAGTTGCATATAGGGGTGAGCAACGGTTCTGGGTCTATCTGGAACCGGACCGATTTTTCGTGTTTGGAACCGGAACCAGTTATAATCAGGTAGGTTCCGGTTCCAAAAATGAAGGAACCGATTTTATCTGGATAGGTTCCGGTTCCAAAATGATCGGAACCGAAACCGGACCATGGAACCGGTTTTAATAACGTACCGGATAATTTCTGTTGAAATTTAGAACCTAAATTAGGTCGAAAACTGTATTTCTGAGAGTGAATCTAGTCTTAACAATGTGAAATTTATAGATGTTTAAAACCTTTTTATTACTTCTTGATATTACTGGCTATTTCCAATTGGCCAATACTTTTACTGAATTATAACATTTTTTATTTACTTGTTCTGATTACATTCAACTGAGTGTTAAACTGAGACTACTGATGGCCTCTGTAACCTTGTTAGCCCGGAGCTCGGAGGATATAAATATCATAGGAATAATGATTTGATTAATGATTTAAAGAGAAGTAAAATGAATGTATATTCTCAACCTGGAGCTTGCTGGATATATAATATAAATATCATAGGAATAATGATTTGATTAATGATTTAAGGAGGACCAACGTTCGGACTCTACAAACTGATGAAGGAGCTGACGGAAGATGTAGAAAGATTAAATGAAACGGTATCATTCTTCCCATTGATTGTCCATTTATTTTTTAATTTACTTTGATTAAACTTTAAACATAGCATACCCAAGGTTTCACAACTAGGCAACTCAATGCACTCATAACTTGCCTAATTGTAAATGAAAACAGAAAGGGTAATGAGGCTGACGAGCATTAAAAGTCTGATTTGGTTCCCGTTTTTTCCTACAGACTCGTATTGGAATGTAATTTTTATTAAAATATTTTAAAATAGGGTAATTCGGAACCGGACCGGAACCGGATTGGAACCGAATAATAGGGTACCCTGTTTAATTGGGTAGGTTCTGGTTCCACTTAGTGCAGAACCAAATTTTTCTGGGTAGGTTCCGGTTCCATGCGGAACCGAAACCGATTTTGCTCACCCCTAGTTGCATATTATAAATTATCATGTATGCCCTTGGATACTAAATGTACTTTGAGATTTAGTGTATAAGTGTTATACACAAGAGGATTTAAATATGAAATTATTAATCCTAAATAGTCTGTACAGAGCAAACGAAGACAAGTACTTTGTTTGTGGTTTATCTACAGCTGCGGTCCATTCCATATTGTATGACGACTTTGATCCGGGTTCGTTCATGTAATGACATGGGAATGAAGGCACCTTATATGATGCAATCATAAAGGATTGGACCAAGACAAAAATGAATTTATTTTAATATCCGTTAAACAAAGAAATTCATATTAGTCTAATAGATGATCATATATGGGTTGATCTTAATCTTGAGTGTACTACGAACTCCTGCATGGCAGGCTATGTCATTTGATTTACAAAAGGTGAGGTTGGTGAAGCAATCTCTACCAATAGCTACGTATTTTGGGGACATGGTTTGGTGTGTAGCTGGGGACGTTTTACATAGATTTGGAATTCACTCTTTCTTGCGAGAAGTAGATGAGTATCTTCTTTAAGGGTTGATTCAGTACTTGAACGGTTTGAGCGCTCAAGTCTTTCTATTACGAATAGAAAGATTCATATTCATAATAGTTATGAATAAATCGTTCATTAGAGAATCAATGGTACTTATGACACAAAATAATTAGAGAGGTATAACAGACATTATGACCCGGCTCTAATTATGAGATACTTGTGGAGGGTCAATCTGTATGCAGTGATTATATCGGTGGACGCCGTTGACTTTCGGTATAGAATATATATGCAGTGACGAGAGTGCAGCTTTAGGTTTTTAGTGGAATAACCTAAAGTTAATAATTCGGAATATTTAATTAAAAAGTTTTAATTAATATTTCGAGATTATTGGAGCTCAGAATTGTACGTTCATTTGGTCCTGTGTTAGCTCGTTACACTATAGGAATCCATGGAATAATCGGATGGTCCAATTATTAACTCACTTGAAAATTAATAAATAATTGAGAATTATTTATTGATATAATAATTAATTTGATTAATAATTATATAATGTCACACCTTGAAATTATATATTAAAATGTTTAATATATAGTTTTTATATTAATGATTATTAGATAATCATTTAATATAGGATTTGATTTGATTTTAAATTAAATTTGATTTAATTCAAAATCAAATATGTAATTATATCATGATATAAGTTACATGTTAAATTTTAATTTCAAAATTAAATGATATTTGATGTTTTATTTAATTTTTGAAATTAATAACGTTGTTGTGACAAAAATGTCATTGGGAAATATTTATACTTGATGGTTAGGGTTAATTTTGTAAATGTACATTTATTTAACCTAAACCCTATATATAAATATAAGGCTTTTCTCTACACAATCTAATCCTAGCCACTTTCTCATTCTCATTCTCAATGAGATTGAAAATGAGAGGAAAAAGAGAAAATAAAAAATGAAATTTTTCTCAAGAAAATTTTCAATAAGTGAGTTTATCTGAGCCCATTCTCACGGATTTTTGGTGGTGAATTATAACATGGAAGGTCGAGTGATGGATCTGATAATATTCATATGGTTCACGATAATTGATATTGTTCTCAAAGGTTGCGCATCTGGAGGCCATTATAATGATCAAATCAAGATCAAAGTAACCCATACGCATATGACCAAATCAAAGTCAACGTGCATATGGATTTTAAATCAACAAAGGACAAACATGCATTAAAGTTTGATGATTGGCTATGGCGTGACTGTTTGATCTGGACGTCGCTGGCAGATGCGCATGTAACATTTATTGCAAGTGGCACACGTTAGTGAAACAATCCATGAATGTAATAATTTTATTAATAGCATCAACAGCAATTACATTGAGTTTAAAGAGCCCTTCAGAGAGGTAGTCATTTCCTATAAATGTTCCCCCTTAGTAAGAACAAATTTGTCAGACTCAAATACAAGTTTAAAACCTTTCTTGCTTAATACAGGACCAGAAACAAGATTCTTAGTAATTTCAGGGACATGAAGTACATCCATAAGGGCAAGCTCTTTCCCGGAAGTGAATTTCAAAACCACTTTCCCTTTTCCAGCAACAGTTGCAGCAATTGCATTGCCCATATATAACTTTTCATCGCCATTGTTAGGAGTGTAGGTAACAAACATATTTCTGTTTCCACAAATATGTCTTGTTGCACCAGTATCCACCCACCAATCCTTACTGTTAGTTAGTAAATTCACTTCAAAAACAACAATACCAACAAATTCTTCCTCAACAATATTTGCTGCTTGTTTGTTGCTGTTCTTATCATTTGGACCCGAATTTCCTTTCTTGTGGCGGCAGTCTAGTGCTCGGTGTCCAATTTTTCCACATACCCAACAAGCACCTTTAATTCCCTTGAAATTCTTCCCTTTTGCAGCAAGAACTTTCTGAGTTTTATCTTTCCATTTATTGTTCTATTTATTGTTCTGGTTTTGAGGCTTAGGCTTAGGCGCCCCTCCACTCTCAATGACATTTACCTTGGCTTCAAATTCTGAAACATTCAGCCATTCAGTCTTGCGGTGATCTTCTTGCACCCTTAGTTTGAGAACCAGATCCTCTATTGACATATCAGTCTTTTTATGCTTAAGATGTATCTTGAAATCATTCCAAGATTGAGGCAATTTCTCTATCACAGATCCGACAGCAAACTGTATCGATAAAGTCATGCCTTCGGCCGCAAGTTCATGGATAAGAATCTGTAATTCTTCCACTTGGTTGACAATAGTTTTTGAATCCACCATTTGGTACTTCAGAAATTTCCCAACAATGAACTTCTTTGAACCAGTATCTTCGATCTTATATTTATTTTCCAGGGAATCCCATAGATCTTTGGCAGTCTTATAAAATATGTATACATCATACAAAGAGTCATCAAGACTATTCAGAATATAATTCCTACATAAAAACTCACTGTGTTTCCATGCATTAATTGCATTGAGTTTTTCTGCAGGAATGTTATCTCCCTCTGCCACAGGGCATTCTTCCTTGACGACATGTGCAAGGTTCAATGTTAAATAAAACAACATCTTATGTTGCCATCGTTTGAAATCCAGTCCTTTGAACTTGTCTGGTTTCTCAACATGAGGCTTCACAACATTCGCAGATTGTTCCATCGAAATTCTGCTATAGATTATTAGTGTAACAATCAATGAATGTAATAATTTTATTGAAACAGAAACTTTATAAACAATATCAGGAACTTGTAAACAAAATTAAAAACCAAACCAAAGACAGAAACTTACAATTCAAGTAATCAAAATTTATAAATACACTGACTTGAAGATTGAGGCTAACGTTAATGGTATGTCCTATAGCAGAATTTCGCCCCATACCATTTGTGTTGTAATTCTTTGGACGTCTGCCACCAGGATTCAACAATCTGTAAGTCGAATTTCTGCACTGAAAATGACCCCTGGCGAATCTACTTGATATATTTTTGTATTTCGTTTTTCAAAAGATCAGATGTAATATGAACGTTTTTCATTCAAGTTTTGTGTCTGCAAAACATACTGTTCTATATATATAGTGACGGTTGGGAACAGTTGATGATGATATGGTGTGACTCCTTCTCAGTTTCATTGAAGGGTTGTATCCTTCTGATTTGAACTGGAAAATCAAATCGAAAATAATCAAAAAGAAAAAGTTTTTCAGGGAGGCTAATTAATCACAAGAGCCCCAAGGCCCAAGGCCCATCTTTTAACTAATTAATATATATTAAATATATATTAATTACCATGCCAACCATACATCAAAGCCCAAGCCCAAGCCTTATAACTCCAATTTAATATAAGTGTGCAAAGTCCACATATAAACTTTCTATATTCCCTTTACATTTCCAATGTGGGATTACTATCACTATTTGATATACAAACTCTTACAGCACATGATCAAAGTTATAACGCTCATGACATGATGAGGTGTAATCAAGGCGTATGATCACAGCATGCGCATGGTGTTTTGATATTACATGGGAGACCAATGGTCACTGTGCGTCATGGCTCATGTGTGATGAGCATCGGCAGTGAATGAAATATGGGGTTGTTCGGATCGAGATTTTTTTGTAGAAAAATTCTGGATTAAGATGAGGAGAAAAGAAAAATTTTTGAGGTCGATCCCGGGTGCCCTAAGCCGCTTCCGCTACGCAGGGGAAATCATTCCCTACAATTTATGCTTTACACTTAAGTTCAGTGATGATCTAGTTAAGCGTTTGCATGCTTTTCTAGAATCGAGATTTCTAGAAGGAAGGGCCGTCATTCGTTTTTGCATCCCTCTTACCATTTGTATATCATATTTCTTTGCTCTCTGTATTGCTGCTAAGGCTAGTGGTGTTTCATTCTCCTATCTACTTTCTAGATCTCTGCTCTTAGTTCTTACTTTAAATCTCTACTTTTGCACTCTGTTCTACTGTCCATACTGATACTCTTATCACTTTCTAAATATCTCAAACCTCTCGGAAGAACTTGACGTATGGGGGCGTTACGTATCGTCGTCCCCCCATACGCCTAACTAAAGCCAGAAGTGCAAATCCATGACTTTGGGGCGTTACGTATCGCCGTCCCCAAAGCATGCCAGTACTGTCCCTGAAACTGGTGGACTTGGGGCGTTACGTATCGCTGTCCCCCATGCCACTGAACTAGAACTGGGGGTGCTAATCAATGCTACCCTCCAAGCTCTGAAACTAGGATCTAGGGGCATCTGTCATCCATAGTCCTGAACTAGGATCTAGAGGCGTTACCTATCACCGCCCCCAGCCACTCTACACGTACACATGTGTTGTCCGTCAATTCCAAAATGTATCAAGTTGCATACTGAGGTGAGATTTTCCCCCATGCCTCGAAAATATAAAACTATAATCTGAAAACATCTCTTTTCTAAATCATTTCTAAAAACATGCTAAACAAAATATAATACAGAAACAAATTTGGCTAGCGCCCTAAATGCAGAAAATATAAGTCTGATATTCAAAACTATTATAAAGTAAATCACCTTAAGAAATAGTGTGTCCACTCACTGGTCTGAAATTTAGCTGGTGCTATGCCACTCGTTGAAGGGAATTGTAATTCCTGCGATGATCTTAAGCTTCTTGATTTCCATCTCCCTTCAAGTCTTCACTACTTGCTCTTCTTCCTTCAAGCTTTTGGAGAATGGTTTTTTCCATCCTTCTCCATTTTCTTCTTTCTCTTCTCTCTTTCTTCTTCTCTTTTTCTCTTCTTCTTTCTCTCTTCTCTTCTTCTCACGGTTTCTTCTTTCTTCTCATTTTTTTGATTTGGTGAATAGTGTACTCTTTATATAGTATGGGTGATATGATATTTGGAAGGTAGGAGAAAAGTGTGGAATTGTGTAGAAAGTTTGGGATTCTTCCAATTGAGTCTGAAATTACTATTCATCTAAATTTGACTTACGTTTTTGACATATTTCTGGTCCGAATTTGGAAAAAGTTTCAACGCTAGTTCTCGGTCTAAGCTTTTCGACGATATTTTATTCATAAAAATCGAAGATCGTATGAAAAAGTTACGACCCAATTACTAAATACTGTTTAAGGTGGGATGTAAACTAAGTTCTGCATCGAAATTTCAAGACATCTTCTGAATGTCCCAAATGCCAATTTATGAGCACATACTTACTCAAACATGTTTTATACCAATTATTATACCATCGAACTACCATAGTCATCGGGGTCACCAGATGTTACACCAAAACATGATATTTAAGAGATGTCAATTCCATATATATAAAGTTTAAAGTAATATCAGACATTACGGACTTGACTATCCATGGTCCGTGTTTGATAAAGAATACAAAATCGGAAGGCATGAGATGATATGTTTGAGATGTATTTTTCAGGTTCATATATTTTCTCACTTCATTCATCGGTTAGGGGCGAAGGCATATTGCTAGGTGTTTAACCATGGTCTGTGGGATGTCATAAGATAAAATATTAAGGAGTTAATATTTTTCCACTACTACTCGATAATGAACCTAGGACGGTCGCACTTCATATAGTCTTCCGAAATAAAATAAACGAATGTTGATCATTAACTAGTTAATGAAAAGATTTTGGGACTTTTTTTGGAAAAAAATATTTTTCAATTAAAATGAATTTTCTAATATATGATATTAGAATATTAATATTTTAATTGAATATTAAATTGGATTTATTATTTATATAACATTATATATTTATTTAAATATGAATTTAGATTGAATTAATTGTTAATTAAATATAAACTAATTAATTGGTAATTGTTAATTGATTAATTAAATCAAATTAATTAAAAGCCCAAATAATATTTAATCTAATGGGCCTTAATTTAATAGGCTAGCACCCTAATTAATTAAGTCCTAATTAGGACATATATTATGGAGGATTATTTCATAAACAAGCTTGGAAAATCTTAGAAAGTATTGTTAATTGATTAAGTTTGATTTGTAAAGGGACTTTTGAGTATCTTAAGCACATTAGGACACAATAAGCCACATCCCCTCTATAAATAAAGGGGAATTTCGACCAAGAGTGTATATACCTCTCCTCGGTAGTTCTTTCAGTGTTTTTTTTTTAATCTCTCTCTTATGTTCTTCAGTAGTGTTTAGGGTTTCTCCAAACTTACCCTAGAGAGAATTATTTTTCTATCTAATCTATATTATTCTAAGCCTCCTCAATCTAAAAAAATAAGAGTTTGTCTTATTGTTATTTCAAGTGGGAGAATTTGTTTTATTGAAGAGATTAGTGTGCCAACTAGAGACGTAATGTTGTATGCTATATCAAAGGGAAAGTCTTGAAACGCCACGAAGAAATTACAAAGGAGGAGGCTTGGTGATATTTTCTTAAACCTTAATATTGTTATATGATGAATGCATGTTGATTTATATCTTGATATATTTATTATGTTAATTTGATAAATATATATTTTATTTTTAGAAAAGATTAATATATATATATATATATAATATATATATATATATATCTACATATATGTGTATATGTTTGTTTTGTCAACAAAAACATAACCACGACCTTAAATGGTTTTATGATAAAATTTTAATATTCAGTCACATTGATGGTTTCGCTTTGACCCGAAAACCCAACAGTGGTATCAGAAGCTTTGAGGTTATGTAATTTGACATGTTTAAGGTTCAAAGGAATACTTTCTGATTAGACTATTATTTTATGTGGATAAAATAATTATTTTTGGTTAAATTATTTTATGGAGACACTAGACATAGGGACTAACAATTCCATAAAATTTCAGCTCAATCAGAGTCCTTGAAGGTTTTACAAAATTTCTGAAAGTTTTTGGGCTATTTTGGAAATACCTAAACTACGGGGGCAGAAATGTAATTTATGAAATTATGAAAATACAAATTTCTGAAAAATTAAATTTTGAGCCAAATTTGAATTTTTATATTTTTAAAATAGTTTTTGGAAAAGGATAAAATTTCAATGAAATTGAATTTTTGCTAATTTATTTTTTTGGACTTCTTTTTTTAGGAAGTTGTAATTAAAAATGTTTAATACTTACCAAAATAAATTTTATTAAATCCTATAATAAATTGATTAAATTAAAATTGATTTATTTATTAATTAAATAATTGAATAATAAGAGATTAAAATATTTAATCAATATATTAATCTTTTAAAAGTTTCAAGATTAATATAGGAATTAAAGAGAATAAAAATGTAACGACTTAATGGGACTTCTTGAAGAAGCTAAAGTCTACCGTAAGTGGGAGGTAGACGAGCTGAAAGTTAGAAGCCACATAAAAGCTTCCGTGAGTTCATCTTTACTAGAGCAATGTGATAGGGTGGAGTCTTTTGTGGAAATTATGGATCACCTAAAATAGTTGTTTGGTGAAAGTAGTGAGACTGCAAGATTGGATAGTCCAATTATATACTCATATATATATATATATATATAATTGGACTATTCATATATATATATATTAATATAAATAATAATAATTTTTTGGTCACACTTGAAACTATATATTAATTTTAATAGATGGTTTTCATAATAAATGATTATATGATAATTATTTATTATAAATCATTTTATTAAATTATATTATATAATTTAATAATGATTTCGAATTAATGGATTTCAAAAATGTATTTTGGAAAATGGAAGATACATCTTTTAATTTAGTTATATTTTAATGCCATTATGATGACATTTATCAAAATAATTTTGTGGTTACAAAATCCTTCGGGTTGGCCAACTTTTGAAGTTAAAGGGGTTAAGGGTTTGTTTGATTTTCGACAACATTGTTAGTGTCCTAGACATGCCAAATGTCTCTAAGTCATGATATTGTGTGTGAATGATCAAGTGAGTTGCAGAAAAAACTTACATTGATTGGATGTGTGATTTCAAAAGTTCTTTGTATGTTGGAAGCTCCAAGCTTTATGTTGAGTGTTTCCAACCCAATGGTGAGTTTCTCTATCACCTTAATCAACTCTAAATGTGCTAGCAAGCTTGAAATTTTTGCAACAAAAACTTCAAGAGAGAGGGAGGCTCTCGGCCAAGGAGGAAGGAGAAGAGAGAGGAAGTTTTGATATTTTAGTTTCTAAAACTAGTACACAAAATTGACTTTCAAAAGTGTATATGCTTTTCCAAAAAGCAAAACAAAGTGTGTTGGAAGAAAATTGCATTAAATGCAACCAACAACTTTCATCACTCATGTGACATGTTGATGTAAGTTAGTGGGTCTCACCACTATGAATTCAAAATTCAAGTCGGCTTACACAACACACTTTGGGCCCGGGTTCGTTTAATCCCATTAAACGAATTCTCCGTTGCGACGTAATTAAATCCAATTTAATTAAATAATAATGCCTAGCAAAATTATTACGAAAGTCGCTTACGAATTAATTCCAAATTAATTCGTTCGCCCAAATTAAAATCCAATTTTAATTCCGCATTGAAATCCGATTTCAATTAATATATTCAGTATATTATTTAATCGATTAATTCCAAATTAATCAATTTCTCTCTTCTATGCGAATTTAATCCCAGATAAATTCTTACCGTAATTTAATCCCATATTAATTTTCTCTCTCATAATTAATCACAGATTAATTCTGTTCGAGTCAAATGTCATCGGTGAATCTTTGGGAAGCGACCCAAGAGATACCTGGATATGTTGGCAATAAATAGACCCTGCCGGCGGTTCGGTTCCGTTCGGAACCGAACCGAACCGGCCGGTTACCGGTTCCACCGGTTCCACAAGTGTGGAACCGGAACCGAACCGGTTAAATCCGGTTCGGTTCCGGTTCCACACTTAAGTGGAACCGGAACCGAAAACCGAACCGGAACCGAACCGTTCGGTTCCGGTTCGGTTCGGTTCCTTTTTTTTTTTTTTTTAATTAATTAAAATAAAAAAATGAGATTAAATTTATAAAAAAAAAAAATTATTACATTGAAGAGCTTGAGCTTAAATTTTTAAAAATTTAAGTTGCCTACGTATCCTCCAAGGGTGAGAGGAATCAAAGCTCACGTAGTTCCATTACAAGTTTTAGTCTTTTAGACATATCCCCTTTGTAAATTATAATTTTACAATTATCAATCATCATTATCGGTTGATCCTTCGGCTCCGGTTCCGCTTGCACTTGTTGCAGAAGCATTATCGAACAAATCTTCACAATCATCGGGGGCATCTTCTTGTTGTCTCAGATCAGCTCGAGTCCAATCATCCACACAAGCTGTTGCTTCTAGAGTGCTTGGATGTAATGAAGATCGCCTAGCTTCCAATATATTACCTCCCAAGCTGAAGGCTTGCTCAACCGCAACGGTGGAAATAGGTGCTGCCAAGATCTCTTTAGCAATAATAGATAAAACCGGATATATATTTTGATGCCGGTTCCACCATTCAAGGATTTTAAAATTTTTACTGCATAAACTTTCATTAGAAAACTCAAAATTTGTAGATAAATAATTATCTAATTCAGGGTTATTAGTTGTCGTATCCCTAGCTTTTTTATTTCGTTTCAATAACCAACGATCCCCTGCGCTAAGTCTTATTTGAATTACCGGTTCGCTACTACTAGATTGACCTAATGTTCCTAAGTTATATCTTACAATATAATCATTAAATAACTCAATTAAATCATTTCTTAATTTCGTCATTAATCTAGTAATGTCAATTTCATCTAATATTCCTAAATAACCATAATAAGCTTGTAAAACACCATTCAAACCTTCTAATTTAAATCTAGGATCAAAAACAGCAGCAATAAGATAAAGTAAAGGAATTTCTCTAAAATAGTTTAACCATTTTAACTTCATAACAGTAATGGCTTCTAACAAAACAATATCATTAGGATCGCTACTGTCACACATGCTCATCGAGAGTGCCAACAATATTTAAACTCTCAAGAAGAAATAAAGGTGCTGTAGGATATAAACGCCGCTAAAAACTAAAGTAGCATCATTAAAAACTTTTAAAATATCTAAAATTTTTTCACAATATCCCATTGACTAGGATAAAGTGTGATATTTTGAACATGTTGAGAAAAAAAACTACATAATGCATCTTTGTATTGAAATGCTTGACATAAAAGAAAATAAGTAGAATTCCAACGTGTTGGAACATCTCTTGAAAATTTAATAATCGGTTTAATACCATTTATTTTACAAAACTTGGTTCATTCTCTCCTAATTTGAGAATATGACCAAATACAGTTAAGTGCCGTTTTAATTGGATCAAGGAAATGTGATAATAATTTTAGACCGTCTTGCACACATAAGTTGAGGACATGACATGTACAACGAATATGAAAAAACCGACCTCCTAAATTTGGTTGCATATTTCTTTTAAATCATTGATGGATGCAGTATTTGCAGATGTATTATCAAATCTAATTGTTAAAATTTTTTCTCCTAACCATATTCATCAAAAATTACCTTCATCATTCTATAAATATTATGTGCAGTATGTTGGTCATCAAAAATTCTAATGCAATAAGTCGTTTTTGCATGGTAAATGATGCATCAATCCAATGACAAGTCACACCCATGTATGAGTGTGTTTGCCAATGATCACTCCAAATATCAGAACATACAGAAATACGACCTTTCATCTCTTTAAATATTTCATTTAAAATAATTTTACCATCTTTGTATAATTTAAAAATATGATGTTTTGTTGTGTTTCGAGTCATTCTACATGCAGAAGGGTTTAAAGCATTATGCACGTAATTAGTAAAATGAAGTTTTTCACCAAAGCTTAAAGAAAGATGTGCCATACAAGTTAATTTCGCAAATTCTTCTCTATTTTTTGCATCAGAATATTTAAATAAATCTAAAGCACTCGTACCTCTACTTGATGATGCGTACCTGGCCATTTGAGTTTGCGTCGTATCATATTGCCATATCCACCAGAAAATTTGTAGATAACCCCACAATAGTTGCAAACTGCTCGTTGTGAATCATCTTCTAGGCGTTCCAAATTAAATGAATTTTGAAAATATCCGAGGACCGAGCCTTAACTTCTCTTCTCCGTGATTGTGCACTGACACTAGGGCCGCTCTCTTGTGTTGGCATATTTGACATTATGTTCTCAGATGAGCTTGCCATTTTTCGTTTGCGAAATTAGGAAGAAAATAAGAAAATTGAATAATTGCGAATAACAGAATTATAGAAAATGAGAGAGTTGAGAATTTGGTGTGATGAAATTATGAAAAATGAATCCTATTTATAGAATTTTAGAATTTTTTTGATACCAAAAATGCCCCTAAATATAACCGTTTTATTACCGTTATTAGGGGTACATTAGTAATTTTTATTTTATATAATAAAAATATAAATTTTTTTATTTTTTTTTTTTTTGGCAGGGAGCCAAACGGCTCCTGCATCCCCCAACGGCACTAGCCGTTGGGGGAAATTTGGCCCCCAACGGCTAGTAGCCGTTGGGGGTCGTAGGGTTCCTGTTGGAACCCTACGGTTCCAACAGGAACCCGACGGTTCCAACCGGAACCGTACGGTTCCGGTTGGAACCGTCCGAACCGGTGGAACCGTACGGTTCCACCGGTTCGAGTTGGGGTGGAACCCCAACCGAACCGGTCCCATTCCGCTTCGGTTCCGGAACCGGAACCGGAACCGGTTGGAACCGGAACCTTCCGGTTCCAACCGGTTCGGTTCCGGTTCAGTTCCGGTTCCGAACCGGAACCGTGGTCGGGTCTAGCAATAAATACGGTCATCGGACTATCCGAACACGTGCGTACCTTGTACCACATTCTTACCGATTTACAAGACATGGTTGGCTTCTAGCAAAGCATCATGCCTACCCAATTCTCCAAAAATATTCAATGAAGAATATATAATCTGTATCAGGCGTAGTATACAATGTATTACGTATTACGATCCAGTATCAAATGTCATATGTTAGGCCTGAGGCTGGAATTGTGTCTGTCCCGTACGAAGCATATATCAGATCACTAGCAACTAGTCTCTGTAATCGGATAATCATGACCTAGTCATATTATCTCGATAGTTGTAGCATTTAAGAGTACTAGTTCTGTATCCATGCGTGATCATCGTCTCCATATGACTGAAGTGATACTTCCATCTTGACATCACATCCAATACACTATGATTCTCAGTAAACCCAGAAGAGGCGTACACAGATCCTGTTAAAGCTCCGGACGACCAAAACCAAAGCGTACTAATTGTCGCAAGTATTAGCAATGCAAGTCTCAGGTTAAGACCACATATGCCTACCCTGATTCGGATTCCCATAGACACATAGTCATACTACCAATGAGATTCTGAGGGGTCTATCCAGAGCGAAGCTGTTCCCCGATCCAACGGCTAACAGAACCTCATATCACACTTGCATAAGTATCCAATACTTAAATAAAATGAGAACTATGTCGTTAAGCTTCCATAACGTGCACACGTGTAATACTAGTCTATTCCGCATTATCGATGTCCAGTCTCGATAATACTACGACTAGGGATATTTAATGATTAAACCGTTCGTGGATTAATATTGTCTCATATATTATTAATTTGGAACTAATCATAAGGAAATTTATCATTTATATATCCAAGTAATCCAATTACAAAATGTTAAAATAGCAATTTCCTTTATCACATAGTTAATTTATACAAAAATATAATGTCTTTTACAAATAATGATGTTATGGGTCATAATTGTCACGCAATCTCCAACTTGGCTCATAGCCAATCACTCAAGTATCTTGTTAATTTTATTCGCGCCTTATTATGCTTTTATAATGCATGCTTAAGGGTGTATGATGAGACATAATCAAAGATAATAAATTGGTTGCCAATTTACATGAAAAACCCTCATCAAATATTAAGCGCTTTCCTTCCATTGAGTGGTTCTCTCTCAAGATCCAAGATTGGCATTGGTTTGTTGGCTAACGTCAAGACCTTTGCGCATCGCGGATGTGTTTGAACTGCGTAAGCTTTGTTCTATATCGTATGTCTTGGGCGGTTGTGACTTGTTGGCCAAAGTCAAGGTCACTTCTTGTTCATCGACTTCGATTACGAAGCTTTCTCACTGTTAATGGGTCACGCTTAACTAGAATCATTAAGCTTGTTGAGCCAAAGCCAAAGCTTAGTTGATTTAGAGGAAAATATTAGGAAATATATTGGATATATGTTTCGGACTTGGAGGTCCACCTACTGGATTTAGGAATTGGATGAGATCCAATTGATCTTAGAGATCTACCTAGTTAAGTTTCATACAACTTGTTGGCCAAAGTCAAGGTTATGTGTTATTTAACGGGATTCTAGCCCACTAGGAAACTAGGTTTCCCGAGTACTCCACAGAGAGTTAGAGGCTCGCCGAAAAATAGTTGGAGGCATGTATTAAATTTGCAATTTCGTTTAGATACTTGCCAACACGCGCTTTTTTATTTTATTTATCGTTGTTGTAAATATATTAGTTGGACTAATATTAAATATTGCTTTCTTTGAACAGTTAGACTGTACAACACATTACTCAACTTGCAGTTGGTTATATAATTGGACTATAGTAACCATTACATTTTGAGTGTACCCAAAATCGTTGACTGGATAGTTAGACTATAGCAATCAAGATGACTGAAAGATTAGCGTTAAGGGACATAATCCTAGGTGAAAATGTTTTTAACAGCATAATTTTCATATTGGAAATGAATCTCAGAATAGTCCCGAGAGCCGAGAAATTACTCTATTTGATAGAGCGACCTCTCGGGCCTAAGCCCGGAGTTGAGCAAATAGTAGAGCATGAGTTTTGGAAGACTCATCATGATGAAAATGTTAGTGCTCAATCCATCATGCTTGCAGCAATGATTCCTTAATTTCGTCGTCAGAACTAAGGATTAGATCTTTATACCATGATGTTGAAATTGAAGGATCTTCACTGATCTAACCTTAGATATTAGAAGTATGAATTGCAAAAGAAGCTCTTTCGCTCGCTTATATCAGAGGGTACATCTATCGAGCACTAGGTGTCGTAGATGATTGCTGAAATCAAACAGTTAGGTTACCTGGGCATTACCTACGAGGCCGAGACTTCCATAAATTTGATCTTACAGTCTCTGCCCGAATGTTGGGGCGGGTTCATTATGAACCAAGAGAAAACTCTTGGAGAGTTAATGGCTATGCTCAAGGAGGCAGAGCCAGAGCTTCCAAAAGGGCAAGAAGCGTAAGGCGTATCTTACTTCGACATCTCAGAAGGCCAAGGCTTGGCCGAAGGCTTCTGGGGGTGTGAAGAAAATGGGCAAAGGCAAAATCGTCATAATCTTATGGGAAGACAAAAGACATATCCCAATATGTCTGCCTAAATTATGGAAAACGGGGTCACTGGAAGCATGACTGCTGTATGGACAAGGCAGACATAAAGGAAGTGAAGACGGGCAAGACTCCGGCTTCAGGTATGTTTGTTATAAACATGTCCACTATTGGTTTTAAAATTGGATTTTTAATACTGGATGTGGTACATACATATGTACTGATATGCGGGATCTACTGATTAGCAAGAGACTGGCTTCAGATGAGATCGAACTGTGAGTCAGAAATGGGACGAGAGTCACTGTTTTGGCCATGGGAACCTAAGTTTTGGAACGGCCCTTTGGGCATGTACTTAAATTAGGAAACTGTTATAATGTACCTAGTTTGACTAGAAACATTATCTCTATATCTAGTTTAATCTGTTGCGGGTATACCTTTATGTTCTAGAATACTGGGTGTTTTGTTATAAAGATGATATTGAGATATACACATTATATATGAATAACAGTATTTATATTTCGAATATAAATGAATCTCAAACATATAACATGACAAACAAAAGCTCAAACTGATTAAATCAGATTTGACTTATTTGTGGCATTGTTGTCCGGGATACATTAAGAAGAATCGTATATCTACTCTTTGGAAGAATGGATACTAGGACAGATTTGATCCTAAATCATATGACGTCCACGAATCTTGTTTATTAGGCAAAGTGCCTAAAATGACTTTTAGCGGTAAAGGGTGTACGTGCCACCGAACTGTTTACCCCTCGTTCATGGTGGCGTATGTGGGCCCATGTCTAGCTAGGCTAGAGGTGGTTATAAAAATACTTCGTAACCTTTACGGATGTTGCATCGCATTATGGTATGTGTATCTTATGAAACATAAATCAGATTTTTTTGATAAATTCAAAGAGTTTCGACACGAAGTAGAAAAACAGACGGGCAAAATTATTAAGATATTACGGTTGGACCGTAGTGGAAAATACTTGAGCAATAAGTTTCTCGATTACTTGAAAGAGTATGGTATTCTTTCATAGTGGACTCCTCCCGGAACACCTCAATTGAGTGGTGTGTCAGTACTGAGAAACCGAACTTTGTTGGACATGGTAAGGTTAATGATGAGTCACACTGAGCTACCAATTTTCTTCACGGGATACGCATTGAACAGTGCAATACTTATTTTGAATAAGGTTTCGTCAAAGTCTATTAGATAGACTCGATATGAAATATGGACAGGAAAGAAACCAGGTTTCTCATTCCTGAAGATTTGGGAATGTTGGGCATATGTTTGGATGATACTACACTATAACCCAAATTGGATAAATGCCTATTTGTAATCGGTTATCCTAAGGAAACCAATTTCATAACTCACAAGAGAACAAATATATTTGTTGCTCTCCATGCGGTTTTCCTAAGAGGAACACCTAAATGCAGTGGTAAGTGGGAAGAAAGTTGAACTCGATGAAAATCAGAGTAATATTGTTCATGGCACCGATCCCTTAACGGAACACAAATAGTTCATCAGGGATGAATCTGTACCACAATCTTCTAATACACAAGAACCACGTAGGTCGGAGAGAGTCAGGAAACAACCTAAGAGGTATGGGTTTCTGATCTCAGCTCATGTAGATGTCAATCTTATTGAGGAAGACGAACGGACTACGTATAAGGAAATGATACAAGGTATCGACTCTGCTTTATGGTAATAGGCCATGAAGTCTGAAATAGAAACCATGTATACCAACCATGTTTGGACACTGGTTGATATACCAGAAGGCATTGTGCCTGTTGGTAGCAAATGGGTCTTCATGGTGAAGACAAACATGGATGGCAACAAATAAACGTACAAAGCTAGGCTTGTAGCGAAAGGGTATCGTCATCAACATGGTGTCGATTACGATGAAACCTTTTACCCATTTCCATGATTAAATCCATTCGGATAATGCTTGCAAGTGTTGTATATTTCGTTTATGAAATATGGCAGCTGAACGTCAAAACCGCTTTCCTTAACGAAACCTTTTGGAGGATATTTTATACAAAAACCCGACGGTTTTGTCATACCAAAACATGCAAACAAGGTTTGCAAGTTAATTCGATCCATTTATGAATTGAAGCAAGCATTTGTTCTTGGAACCAACGTTTTGATGAGATCATATTACAATATGGTTTCATTCAAAACAAATGTGATTCTTGTGTATATAAGAAGATTAGTGGGAGCGCACTGACATTGGATGTCCTATACATTGATGATGTATTATTTCTTGGAAATAACATTCACATGTTAACAATTGATGAAAGTTTGGCTTTCATTAAAATTCTCCATGGAATACTTGGGAGATGCAACCTTTATTCTAGGAATAAGGATCTACTGGGATAGATCTAAAAGTTGTTGGCACTCTCCGAGAACTCCTACTATGACAAACATGTACACGACCTGGTGTCTCATATTCTTTGAGCATATGGAGTCACAATCAAGCCGATCCAGGTGATGGTCACTGGATTGATGTAAAGAACATCCTTGAGTATCTTAGACGAACTAATGATGCTTTCTTAATTTATGGAGAAAGAGAACTTGAGGTAACTGGGTTCACCGTTGCAAGTTCCCAAATCGAGAAAGATGACTGTTGACCGGTGCGTAATCACACGCGTATAACGCAAGCACACGTATAGTTCAAGTAGTATAAAAAATATCGATCCTATAAGGGGTTATTTTATAGTTTGGGTAATTTAAAGGTTTACTTATTAAGTCTTAAGCTTAATGCATCTTGTTAATTGGCCACTAATAAGATTGATCTGGTAAATCTAAAATAAACTTGACAAAAGAATTTTAGGTTTCAGCCTTAGACTTAATAGCCCACGATCTTCATTGAGGATAGATAACCCTTTAATAGATTTCCTTACAGGATAGACATATACTTGTCGGGCGTGGGTAGCTATAATTGGAACTTAATCTTAATGAATCCAGGTAATTTGGTTGACATAGACATATCGTTCAATTAGGTTATACTGGGTATTTGCGTCTGACCATCGATAGAGGCTTTCGCATAATTTAGTATTCTAGGTTAGTAAATCGATTTATTACACAAACATGAAATAACCACTTCATCTTTTAAAAGATATTAGAAAGATTCACAACCTTAGATAGTTTCCTAATATTGAATTTTCTTAAACCTACTTTCGTGCAATTTTATTTACTTGTTTTTAAATTTAAAATCATCACCATTTCAAATCATTCAATCAACTTGTTAGATACTAGTAATCATTTGACCTCATAAAATTAATAGATTAGGTATTAAGTCCTCGTGGGATCGATACTTTTTATACTACTTAAACTATACGTGCGCTTGTGTTATACGCGTGTGATTACGCATCGGTCAACAGTTGTTTTCATCGGTTTGGAAACCTTCAGTGGTGAACCTAGTTACCTCAAGTTCTCATTTCCCCATATTTTAAGAACGCATCCTTAGTTCGTCTAAGATACTCAAGGATGTTCCTTACATCAATCCAGTGACCATCACTTGGATTGGCCTTATAGCGTCTACATATGCTCAAAGCATATGAGACATCAGGTCACATACATTTCAAAACGTACGAACACTGAGAGAGTGTCAGCAGCTTTCTAGATCTATCCCAGTAGATTTTTATTCCTAGAATAAAGCTTGTTTCTCTCAGATATTACATGGAGAATTTTAATGAAAACCAAGCTTTCAACGATTATATTATGGGAATGTTATTGCTAAGAAGCAATACATCATCAATATATAGGACAATGATTGTCAGTGCACTCCCACTAACCCTCTTATATACACAAGAATTATTTTCGTTTTGAATTAAATCATATACCATTATGATTACATCAAAACGCTGGTTCCAAGAACGCAATGCTTACTTCAATCCATAGATGAATCAATTTAACTTGCAAACCTTGTTTGCATGTTTTGGCACGACAAAACCGTCAGGATGTTGCATACATACATCCCTCCAAAAGGTTTCCGTTAAGGAAAGCGATTTTGGCGTTCAACTGTCATATTTCATAAACGAAATATACAGTTATAGCAAGCATTATCTGAATGGATTTAATCATGCCAACATGTGAAAACGTTTCGTCGCAGTCGACACTATGTCTTGGATGATACCCTTTCTATACAAGCCTAGCTGTATACATTTGTATGTTTCCATCCATGTATGTCTTCCTTGAAGACTCATATAGTACCATTAAGCACAATGCCTTCTGGTACATCAACCAGTATCTAAACTTGGTTGATATACATGGAATCCATTTCAAACTTCAAGACACTTTGCCATAAAAGGAGTCGATACCTTGTATCATTTCCTCATAAGTAGTCGGTTAATTATCCTCAATTAGATTAACATCTACATGAGGTGAGATCAGAAACCCATACCTCCCAGGTTGCTTTCTGACTCTCTCCAACCTACACAGTTCTTGTGTATTTGAAGATTGTGGTACAGTTTCATCCTTGATGAACTGTTTGTGTTTCGTAAAGGAGTCGGTGCCTGGAACAGTATTACTCCAATTTTCATCGAGTTTTACTTTCTTTCCACTTACCACTGCATACATGAATTCTTCTTAGGAAAACCGCATGGAGAGCAACAATTACATTGTTCTCTTGTGAGTTGTATAAGTACTATACTTTGGTTTCCCTAGGACAACCTACAAATAGGCACTTATCCGATTTGGGTTCTTGTTTGGTATTATCCAGACATATGCCCAGCATTCCCAAATCTTCAGGAATGAGAAACCCGGTTTCTTTCATGTTCATATCTAATATGAAGTGTGTCTAACAGTTTTTATGGAACCTTATTCAAAATAAGTATTGCACTGTTCAATGCATATCCCGTGTAGGAAATTGGTAGCTCAGAGCGACTTATATGTTTAAGTATTGTCCATCATGGTCTGAATGCAATGTTCTAATACTTTTACCGGTCTGTTTTCTTACTCAAAAGTTTCTGACTTGTGTTTCATAAGATACATATAACCGAAACGCGATGCCACATCCGTAAAGGTTACAAAGTATTCATATCCACCTCTAGCCTAGCTAGATATGGGCCCACTTATATCACTATGAACGATGGCAAACAAATCGGTGGCACTTGCACTTTTACCAAGTAAAAGGTGTTTTAGGCACTTTGCCTAATGAACTAGATTCGTAGACATCATTTGAATTAGAATCAAATTCGTCCAAGTATCCACTCTTCGAAAGTGTGGATATACGAATCTTGTTAATGTGTCCCAGACAACAATGCCACAAATAAGTCTCATTAAAATTATTCAATTTGAGTTATTTGTTTGTCATGTTCTATGTTTGAGATTCATTTATATTCAAAATATAAAAACCATTATTTACATCTAATGTAGATATCTAGATATCATATTTATAAACAAAACACTTAGTGTTCTAGAATATAAGGTATACCCGCAACGGGTTAAACTAGATATAGAGATAATGTTCCTAGTCAAACTAGATACATTATAACAATCTCCTAATTTAAGTACATGCCCAAAAGGGCAGTTCCAAAACTTAGGTTCCTACGGCCAAAACAGCGACTCTCGTCCTGTTTCCGACTTGTAGGTCGATCTCATCTAAAGCCAGTTTCCTGCTTATCAGCAGATCCCGCACATCAGTACATATATTCATGTACCACATCTAGTATCAAAAATCCAATTTTAATACTAGTAGTGAACATGTTTATAACAAACATTCTTGAAGCCGGAACCTTGTCCCACCTTCAATTCCTTCATGTCTGCCTTATCCATACGGCAGTCACACTTCTAGTGACCCCGTTTGCCACAGTTTAGGTAGAAAACTTTAGATATGTCCTTTTAAGAAGCTCTGGCTGTGCATAACGGATTGAGCACTAAAGTTATCATCACAATGAGTCTTCCTAAGCTCATGCTCTACTATTCGCTCAACTCCGGGCTCAGGACCGAAAGGTTTTTCTATCAAATAGAATAACTTCTCAGATCCCAAGACTATTCTGAAGTTCTATTCTTAATCTGAAAATTAAAGCCGTTAAAGACATTTTCCCCAGGATTATATCCTTTGACGCTAATCTTTCAGTCATCTTGATTGTTATAGTCCAACTATCCAATCAACGATTTCAGGTACAATTAAATATAATGATTACTATAGTCTAACTATATAATCAACTATAATTGATTGGTTACATTCAAATGTATTGATTATTATAATCCAATTATATAACCAACTACAAATGAAGTAGTTTGAATACAGTCCAACTGTTAAATTAAAATAACAATTGAATATTAGTCCAACTAATATATTTAATAATTAATGACGAAAAATGAAAAGAGCGCGTATTGGCAAGTATCTAAATGAAATTGCAAATTTAATACTTTCCTCCCACTATTTTTCGGCGAGCCTCTAACCCTCTGTGGAGTACTCGGGAAACCTAGTTTCCTAGTGGGCTAGGATCCCGTTAAATAACACACAACCTTGACTTTGGCCAACAAGTTGTATGGAACTTAACTAAGTAGATCTCTAAGATCAATTGGATCTCATCCAATTCCTACATCCAGTAGGTGGACCTCCAAGTCCGAAACATATATCCAATATATGACAATATATCCAATATATTACCTAACCTTTTTCCTCTAAAGAAACTAAGCCTTGGCTTTGGCTCAACAAGCTTAATGATTCTAGTTAAGCATGACCCATTGACAGTGGGAAAGCTTCGTAATCGAGGCCAATGAACAAGAAGTGACCTTGACTTTGGTCAACAAATCCCAACTTGCCCAAGGGGTACGATATGGAACAAAGCCTTCATGATTCAAACACATCCGCGATGGACAAAGGTCTTGACTTTGGCCAACAAACCAATGCCAATCTTGGATCTTGAGAGAGAATCACTCAATGGAAGGAAAAACGCTTAATATAAAATGAGGGTTTTTGTCGCGATTTGGCAACCAATTTGTTATCTTTAATTAGGTCTCATCATACACCCTTAAGCATGCATTCTAAAAGCATAATAAGGCGCGAAAGAAAATTAATAATGATATGCGGATGGATATACAACAAATTGTTCCTAGAACAAATCTCTCTCTTTCCTCTCTCCCGCCGGCATTATTCTTACTTCTACCCAATTACATAATACTTCTAAAGAAACCTCATTTACATTGAGGGGAATTGGTGAGAAGAGAAATACAATGAGAAAAGAGGTAATAGACTGGACACACAGGTCCAATTTAATAAATTCTAAATTTATTACAATAATTTCTAAAATTGTCCTCACCCTTCTAATATCCATCCGATATACATTATTCATACATACATCCAAGTATTCACACAAAGCATTTTATCAATCAATCTAATCCAATTAATTAATCTTTGATTAATGACCATCCAATGTTCATACAACGATTTGATTTGCTCGAGTCAAACTCGTTTAAGAATAAATACTCAAAGTAATTATTCTTGAATTATATCGAACTACAATTTAAGTCCAATTTAAATTATATCCAAAAATAATTCATATTTAATTCCAAATTAAATAATTACACTTATTTATGTGCCTTAAAGACTTGGATTCCAAATCTAATCTTAATGGGTCTCAAAGGCCCAATTAGTATCCAATACTATTCAATTAAAGTCCAATAGGCTTTCAATTAATTATTTAGGCGTGGGCTTTTTGTTGGAGATCTCTAAGTCCCGAGGATCGAATACAAAACAAGAAATACATGTGCGAATACAACGAGGGAGTTGGGGAATACTCACATCGATCGGTTGAGCGACGCGGCAACGAACAAAACTTGATTTTCTGCCCACTGGACTGCTCGGCTGTGAGCTGCTATCCTCTCCAAGATTCGGCCATTGTTGCTCCTAGAACAAGCTCCAAGCTTCGTCAAATGATTCCAAGCTCATGGGTGGACTTCCCTATCACATTCGCATGACTTCGTAGTGTGCTAGCACTCCCGATTTTGCCACAAAATCGTGACTTTTGCTTCCCATTTTTCTCTTTGTCTCTCGGTTTTTCAGACCAGAAAACAGAAAGAAATAATGCCTCTAAGGCCGAGAATGAGAGGGAGAAGAAGTGAAGAATAGAGAGATGGTTGGTTGCTCAAATGTGTATATAATACACTAAATCAATTTTCAAATTAATTTAGCAATTTATTTGCTTTCAAAAAGTCAAACATTAATGCAACAACCAATCTATCACTATTCATATCATTCAATCAAGTTGTCAAGTCACATCACTCAAAGTGACAAGTGATTTGACGCTTGTAGTGACTAGCAATTTGATGCTTGATTTGACTTGCGTGCCGCACTCGAATTCGAAATGCGAATGCGCTCGCAAACAATCTCGGGCTCGGGTTCGCTAATTCCAAATTAACGAATTTTCCGTTGCGACGTAATTAAATGATTATGCCTAGAGAAATCACTATTCACGTAGCTAACGAATTAATTCTAAATTAACTCGTTCGCCCGAATTAAAATCTAATTTCAATTCCGCATCGAAGTCCAATTCGTTTAATATATCGAATATATTAATTAATCGATTAATTCCAAATTAATCGTTATCTCTCTTTAATCAATATTTTATCCCAGATAAAATATCTCCTCAATTAATCCCAGATTAATTTTCTCTCTCATCATTAATTAATCCCAAATTAATAAAAGTGTGAGTCATACGTTATCGGTGAATCTTCGGGAAGCGACCCATGAGATCCCCGGATATGTTGGCAGTAAATTCGGTCGTCGGACTATCCGAACACGTAAGTACCTATTACTACGTTTATACCGATTTACAAGACAAGGTTGGCTTCTAGCAAAGCACCATGCCTACCCAATTCTCCAGAAATATCCTTACAGGAATATAAGGATCTATATCAGGCGTAGTATACGTAGTATTGCGTATTTCGATCCAGTATCAGATGATCACATGCAAGTCCTGGGGCTGATACAGTGTCTGCCCCGTACGAAGCATATATCGGATTACGAGCAACTAGTCTCTTTATTATCGGATAATCATGACCAAGTCATATTATCCCGACGGTTGCAACCTTTTAGAGATCCATTTCTGTATCCCTACGCGATTATCATCTCCATATGACTGGAGTGACACTTCCGTCTTGACATCACACCCAACACACTACGATTCTCAATATACCCAGCAGAGGCATACACAGAACCTGTTAAAGCCCTGGATGACCACAACCAAAGTATATTGATTGTCGCAAGTATTAGCGGTGCAAGTCTTAGGTTAAGACCAAATACACCTACCCTGATTTCGGACTTCCATAGACACATAATCATACTACCAATGGAATTCCAAGGGGGTCTATCCAGAGCGAAGCTGTTTCCCGTACCATCGGTAAAACACAACCTCCTATTACACTTGTATGAGTATCCTATACCCAAATATATGAGAACTATGTCGTTTGTGCCCTCACAACGCGCACAAGTGTAATACTAGTCTTTTACATATTTATCGATGTCCAATCTCGTTAATACTCTGACTAGGGATATTTAATGATTTATCCTTTGTGGATTGATACTGTCTCATATCATTCTCAATCTAGGAACAAATCATAAGGACCTCCTATCATTTATACATCTTGGTGATCTAATCACAAATGATAAGAGTGCAATCTCCTTTGTCATATAGTTAATTTGTACAACAACACTATGATCCGTACAAATAGTGACGCTATGGGTCATAATTGTCCAATAATCTCCCACTTGGCCTATAGCCAGTCACTTGAGTGTCTAACACCCGAACTATATACTGTTGGCTCAAATTGCTGAGAAATGCTTTCGTCAGCGGATTTGCATGATTATCATCTGATGCGATTTATTCGATCATCACATCGCCACGATGTATGATCCGAACGAATCAGATGAATAGTCGAAGTATGTATCTGGATCGTTGATGAGATCATTAATTCTTTAGCTTGCGCTGTAGCCTAGCTCAGCTGCTAAAACAACTATATCTAATCTAATTAGATATATTATCGATCCAAATGGCTTCTATTGCCGCCTCAGCTGCAGCAATAACCCACATTTTTTGTTTATTCGGTAACAGTATCTTGCTTGGAAGATTTCCAGCTCACTGTACCGTTATTCAAACTGTATAGTACCGTTTGCGACTTATAGTCATTTTATCGGTTTAGGAAACTTGCAGTAGTGATCCCAGTCACTTCAAGTTCTCATTCTCCATAGTTTAAGACAACATCCTTAGTTCTCTAAGATACTAAGTATGTTCTTAATATCAATCCAGTGACTATCACTTGGATTGGCCGGATTGTGAATCCATATGCTCAAAGCGTATGAGACATCAGGTCTCGTACATTTTTCAATGTACGATTTCTCGGAGAGTTTTTCATGAAAGCCAAGCTTTCACCGATAATTATGGGAATATCATTTCCAAGAAATGAGTTATATTATCATTATTTTATAGGACAGGCACTGTCAGTGCGCTCCCACTAACCTCCTTATATACACAAGAATCATTTTCGTTTTGAATTAAATCATAAACTATTATGATTACATCAAAACGATAATTCTAAGAACCTATGCTTGCTTCAATCCAAACATGGATCGAATAACCTGCAAACCTTGTTTGCTTGTTATGCTACGACAAAACCAACAGGATGTTGTAAACATCGTCCAAAAGGTTTCCTTTTCAGGAAAGCGATTTTCCCGTAAAGCTGTCATATTTCATAAATGAAACACGCATCTTTAGCAAGCATTATCCAAATGGATTTACCGTGGCAACAGGTAAAAGGTTGAATCGTAATCAACATAATATTGATAACGATACCTTTCCGCTACAATCCCAGCTTAGTACGTTGGTATGTTGCCTTCCATGTATGTCTTCCTTGAAGACTTATATTGTACCAATAGGCACAATGCCTTGCGGTACATCAACTAGCATCCAAACATAGTTGATATACATGGAATCCATTTCAGACTCATGGCACTTTGCCATAATTAGGGAGTCGATACCTTGTATCACTTCCTCATACGTAGTCGGTTGGTATTCCTCAATAAGATAGACATCTTTTCGAGGTGAGATCAGAAACCCATACCCCAGGTTGTTTTCTGACTCTCTCCGACATACGTGGTTCTTTTGTATTCGAAGATTACTGGTATAGTTTCATCCTTGATGAACTATTTATGTTCCATTACAGAATCGGTTCCTGGAATAATACTACTATGATTTTCATCGAGTTTTACTATCCTCCCACTTACCACTGCATGTAGGTATTCCTCTTAGGAAAACCGCATGGCGAGCAACAATTAAATTGTTCTCTAGTGAGTTGTATAAGTACTATACTTATGGTATCCCTAGGATAACCTACAATTGGCAGTCATCCAATTTGGGTTCTAGTTTGGTATCATCCAAACGTATGCCTAGCATTCCCAAATATTCAGGAATTAGAAACCCGGTTTCTTTCCTGTTCATATCTAATATGAAATTTGTCAAACAGGTTTTATGGAACCTTATTCAAAATAAGTATTGCAATGTTAATGCTTATCCGTTGAAGGAAATTGTAGCTCAGAGCGACTCATGATTAACCTTATCATGTCCAACAAAATTTGGTTTCTCTGTTCGGACACACTGTCAAAATGACGTGTTCCGGAACGAGTCCTCTTTGAAAGAATACTATACTCTTTCATGTGTATTAGAAACTTATTGCTTAGGTATTTTCCATTACGGTCTTACCGTGACGGTTTAATACCTTAGCTGATCTGTTTTTCTATTTCGTGTCGAAACTATAAAAGTTTCCGATTTGTGTTCTTCAAAAGAAACACATAACCATAACGAGATGCCACACCCGTAAAGGTCACGAAATATTCATATCCACATCTAGCGTAGCTAGACATGGGCCCACTTGCTTCACTATGAACTAGAGCTTACAGATCGGTGGCATTTACACTTTTACCAAGTAAATAGTGTTTTAGGCACTTTGCCCAATAAACTAGATTCGTAGACTTTATTTGAATAGAATCAAATCAGTCCGAGTACCCACTCTTCAAAAGTGTGGATATACGAGTCTTGTTTAATTGTGTCTCAGACTACAATGCCACATTTAAGTTTCTTCTGATCAAATCAGTTTGAGCTATTTGTTTATCATGTTATACTTTTGAGATTTATTTATATTCAAAATATAAATTCTGTTATTAACATCTAATGTGTTTATCTCAATATCATCTTTATATAATAAAACACTTTAGTGTTCTAGAATATAAAGGTTCACCCGCAGCGGGTTAAACACTGATATAGAGATAATGTATCTAGTCAAACTAGTTACATTATAACAGTTTCCTAATTTAAGTACGCACCCGAGGGTAGTTCCTAAACTTAGGTATCTACGGTCAAAACAGTGAATTTCGTCCCGTTTTCATTTCGTAGATTAATCTCAATTGATGTCAGTATCCTGCTCATAGCAGATTCTGAACATCAATACATATGTTTATGTACCACACTAAGTATCTAAAATCCAATTTTAATACTAGTAGTGAACATAATATGACAAACATATTTGAAGTCGGAGCCTTGCATCATCTTCATTCCTTCATGTCTGCTTTGTCCAAACGGCAGTCACGCTTCCGCGATCCCATTTGCCACATTTAGGCAGACATTTTGGGATATGTCATTTATCTTCCCAGAAGATTATAATGATTTTACCTTTGCCCTTTTCATATTCCAGAAGCCTTTGGCCAAGCCTCGGGTTTCTAGAATATCGAAGTAAAGTGCGCCTTGTGCTACTTGCCTAATTGCAAAGTTTGACTTTATCTCCTTGAGAATAGTCACTAACTCTCCAAGAGTTATTTATTGCAATTATAGTACTTCTAAAATCGAAAAATAGACCTATGAAGATCCTTCAATTTCATTATCATACTTTAAGGATCTAACCCTTAGTTCTGACAAAGAAATTAAGGAGTCTACTGAGACAAGCTAAATGGATTAAGCATTAAAGTTATCATCACATGAATCTTCCAAAGATCATGCTCTACTATTTGCTTAACTCCGGGCTTAGGCTTAATATGTTATTTTATCAAATAAAGTAACTTATTAGTTTCCAGGACCATCCTGAAATTTTATTCCAATTTGAAAAAATTAAACCATTTAAATACAATTTCCCTAGGATTATGTTTTAAATGTCAATCTTTCAATTATATTTTGATTCTAATAGTCCAACTATTTAATCAACGATTTAGGTACTATTTATTATAATGATTATAATAGTCCAACTATTTAATAAACTATAATTATTTGTTTGAATATAGTCGAACTATTTTAAAACAACAATTTAAATATTAGTCCAACTAACATTTAATTTATTTGACGAATGATATTTATTTGAGCGCGTATGGCAAGTAATTAAACGAATATTGCAAATTTAATTCTTGCCTCCCCCTATTTTTCGGCAAGCCTCTAACCCTCCGTCGAGTACTCGGGAAACCGTGTTTCCTAGCGGGTTAGGATCCCGTTAAATATCACACAATCTTGACTTTGTCCAACAAATTGTATGATAATTAACTAGGTAGATCTCTAAGATCAATTGGATCCAATCCAATTCCTAGATCCAGTAGGGGGACGTCCAAGTCCGAAACATATATCTTATATATGCCAATATATCTAATATATTGCCTAACCTTTTTCCTCTGAATCATCTAAGCATTGGCTTTGGCACAACAAACTTAGTGATCCCAGTTAAGCGCGACCCATTGACCATGGAAAGCTTCGTAATCAATGTCGATTGACAAGAAGTGGTCTTGACTTTGGCCAACAAACCACAACTTGGACAAGACACCGATATGGAACAAAGCCTTCGTGATTCAAACACATCCTCGACGGACAAAGGCCTTGACTTTGGCCAACAAGCCAATGTCAGTCTCGGATCTTGAGTAAGAATCACTCAATGGAAGGAAAAACGCTTAATATTTTTTGAGGGTTTTTCGGGTGCAAATTGGCAACCAATGTATTATCTTTGTTAAGGTCTCATCATCATACACACTTAAACATGCATTCTAAATACATAATAAAGCGCATATAAATAAAATAATAATGATATGCGGATGGATACTTTACACAATAATCCTAGATCAAATCTCTCCATTTCTCTCTCATGCTAGCACAAGTATTTAATTCTACCTGTTACACTACACTTCTAAAGAAACCTCATTTACATTGAGGGGAATATGTGAGAAGAGAATACAAAGAATAAGGAGGTGATAAGGCTGGACACGCAGGTCCAATTAATAAATCAAATTTATTACAACAATTTCTAAAATTGCCCCACCCATCTAATATACATCCGATATAAATTATTCATGCATCGCAACCATGTATTCACACAAGCATGTTATCAATCAATCTAATCAAATTATTAATCTGATAATTAGTGATCATCCAATGTTCAAACAACGATTTGATTGTGCGCGAGTCAAACTCGTTTTGCGAATAGGTACTCAAAGTAAGAATTCTCGAATTAAATTAAACTACAAAATTAAATCCAATTCATTTGTATTTAATATTAATTCGCTATTTAATTCCGAATTAAATACTACACTTTATTAACGAACCTTTACGACTTAAATTCCAAATTTAATCGTTACGGGTCTCAAAGCCCGATTAACGTCCAACGTTAATTTAATTAAAGTTCAATGGGCTTTTAATTAATTTCTTTAAGGCGTGGACTTTGGTCAACTTGGGTCAAACCCAATAACCAAAGTCCAATCTGGGAATTACCCCATAAGCCTAGAAATCAATTTAGGCCCATTAGGCCCAATTAAACTTTAAAGGTCCATTAGTCGCATTTGGGCTTTATGGAAGCGATTTTGGGCCCAATTGGATCCAACCAATTTGGCCTAAACCTAACTTGGTACAACCAAGCCCAATAAGCCCATTTACAACATTACAAGTCCAAATTAATTAAACCATAAAAATCCAATTTCATAATTTAATTACCTAAAGTGTATAACACAATTAATCACCCAATTAACATTTCTAAAACATCAATTAGCCTAATTAATCATGCTTATTAACAATAAAACATGTCCAACACATTCATCAAAAATCAAACCCAAATCATGCTATAATGCTCTCGGCTTTGGAGGGGATTTTATTTCCGATTCGGTTTCAATCCAATTAAATCTACAATCGACATTAAATCAACATCCTCAATCGTTTCAAGTCATCCAATGATCAACGAAACAAAAAATTACCAAGAATTAGGGCACTCAACCATTCGACCAACACAAGAAATTTGGGGAAATTTGTTCCAAACAACATTTCATCAAAATTTATCCAATCAATCCTTAATTAAACATGTATTTAGCATACTCAAACATCCAATTTAATCAAATCATGCTCAAAAATATTTTACCCAAATTTTAAGCCCTAAATCATATTTCATGCTTTTCAATCGCTCTGATACCATTGTTGGAGATCTCTAAGTCCCGAGGATCGAATACAAAGCAAGAAATACATGTGTGAATACAAAGAGGGAGTTGCGGAATACTCACATCGATCGGTTGAGCGACGCGGCAACGAACAAAACTTGATTTTCTGCCCAATGGACTGCTCGGCAGTGAGTTGCTATCCTCTTTAAGATTCGGCCATTGTTGCTCCTAGAACAAGCTCCAAGCTTCGTCAAATGATTCCAAGCTCATTGGTGGACTTCCCTATCACCTTCGCATGACTTCGTAGTGTGCTAGCACTCCCGATTTTGCCATAAAATCGCGACTTTAGCTTCCCATTTTTCTCCTTGTCTCTCGGTTTTTCAGACCAGAAAACAGAAAGAAATAATGCCTCTAAGGCCGAGAATGAGAGGGAGAAGAAGTGAAGAAGAGAGAGATGGTTGGTTGCTCAAATGTGTATATAATACACTAAATCAATTTTCAAATTAATTTAGCAATTTATTTGCTTTCAAAAAGTCAAACATTAATGCCAACAACTAATCTATCACTATTCACATCATTCAATCAAGTTGTCAAGTCACATCACTCAAAGTGACAAGTGATTTGACGCTTGAAGTGACTAGCAATTTGACGCTTGATTTGACTTGCGTGTCGTACTCGAATTCGAAATGCGAATGCGCTCGCAAACAATCTCGGGCTTGGGTTCGCTAATTCCAAATTAACGAATTTTCCGTTGCGACGCAATTAAATGATTATGCCTAGCGAAATCACTATTCACGTCACTAACGAATTAATTCTAAATTAACTCGTTCGTCCGAATTAAAATCTAATTTCAATTCCGCGTCGAAATCTAATTTCGTTTAATATATCGAATATATTAATTAATCGATTAATTCCAAATTAATCATTATCTCTCTTTAATCAATATTTTATCCCAGATAAAATATCTCCTCAATTAATCCCAGATTAAATTTCTCTCTCATCATTAATTAATCCCAGATTAATAAAAGTGCGAGTCATACATCATCGGTGAATCTTCGAGAAGTGACCCATGAGATCCCCGGATATGTTGGCAGTAAATTCGGTCATCGGACTATCCAAACACGTAAGTACCTAGTACTACGTTTATACCGATTTACAAGACAAGGTTGGCTTCTAGCAAAGCACCATGCCTACCCAATTCTCCAGAAATATCCTTACAGGAATATAAGGATCTATATCAGGCGTAGTATACGTAGTATTGCATATTTCGATCCAGTATCAGATGATCACATGCAAGGCCTAGGGCTGGTACAGTGTCTGCCCCGTACGAAACATATATCGGATTACGAGCAACTAGTCTCTTTATTATCGGATAATCATGACCAAGTCATATTATCCCGACGGTTGTAACCTTTTAGAGAACCAGTTCTTTATCCCTACGCGATCATCATCTCCATATGACTGGAGTGACACTTCCTCCGTCTTGATATCACACCCAACACACTACGATTCTCAATATACCCAGCAGAGGCGTACACAGAACCTGTTAAAACCCTGGACGACCACAACCAAAGTATATTGATTGTCGCAAGTATTAGCGGTGCAAGTCTTAGGTTAAGACCAAATACACATACCCTGATTTCGGACTTCCATAGACACATAGTCATACTACCAATGGAATTCCGAGGGGGTCTATCCAGAGCGAAGCTGTTTCCCGTACCATCGGTAAAAAACACAACCTCCTATTACACTTGCATGAGTATCCTATTGTGGGACATAGAAACTGGGGCGACGCATGCTGTCCCGGGCTCGCGGCCCGGTCGGGAGTACGGAGTAGTCACAGGGACTAAACCGGAGAATAATGGAGTCGCCACCTGGTGTGAACCAGGAAAATGAGATTTAAGGCCGCACTCACCCCTCGCAATGGAAGACCTCAAACTGTTGGGTTCGGAATGGTCCCTTACTTATGTCACTTGTAATGAAAGGATTTATGTAATAATTTAATCAAGTTTAAGTAACACTTATTTCCAAGAGTATCATGCTTCTTAATTCACATGCATACATCAACAAGTTCATCTAAATTTACATTTAACACATATCTGAATTTGCATACAGCCTATTAGCATGTAATCTATGTCTCAATTTGCATACATAAAGATTAACACACGGCAAGCATACAAGTTAATAAACACATTATACTCATATATGTGGGGAATACAGATGATCGACACCAACACAGTCTTGCATAATGCATAGAAACAATCAGGTTTATCATACGAAGGAATAGCTACTAGGGACAACTAGGTACGAAATCTGATGAAAATAACTCAGTTCAGTGGGTGCGCATTCGTGTAGCGTTCGAGAACACGTTCGAACGGAGCCTTACCTGATGCATGAAACACTAAGAAGATGCATGCACGTTCGCGTAGCGTTTGATAACGCGTTCGAATGGTAAACAGAAGGTTCGCGTTCGTATAGCGTTCGAGAACGCGTTCGAACGGAACCAGACTTGATGCATGATGAAACTAAGAAAGTGCGTGCGCGTTCGCGTAGCGTTATAAACGCATTCGAACGGTAAATAGAAGGTTCGCGTTCGAATGGCGTTCAAGAACGCGTTCGAACGGAACCAGACCTGATGCATGATAAAACTAAGAAAGTGTGTGCGCGTTCGCGTAGCGTTTGTAAACGCGTTCGAACGGTAAACATTAGGTTAGCGCTCGTATAGCGTTCGAGAACGTGTTCGAACGGAAACAGACCTGATGCATGCAATACATTCATATGCAAACAAATCCACAATGTGGGACCTCACGTATCCGATTGAACTCATCTCACACCCAACCGGCGCGGTGAAGCATCGTGGTAAAGGATTTTAACCCCTCAAAATAGGGGACCTTTAATCCGACTTACTAAGCCCATGCGCTCGATCGCATCATGCATACAAAGAATAAAGAAACAATAATACCAAACTTAGTATGCCTGATTGAACGTATCTTGCATTCAACCGAACACACATCAACCGGCGCGGCAAAGCATCGTGGTAAAGGGTTTTAACCCCTTCAAATAGGGGACCTTTCATCGCACTTACTAAGCCCATGCGCTCGATTGAATCATGCATACAAAGAATAAAGAGACAATAATACCAAACTTAGTATGCCCGATTGAACGTATCTTGCACTCAACCGAACACACATCAACCGGCGCGGCAAAGCATCGTAGTAAAGGGTTTTAACCCCTTCAAAAAGGGGACCTTTCATCGCACTTACTAAGCCCATGCGCTCGATTGAATCATGCATAAATAAGAAACATGCAGAATTCAAGTGAAGAAAAATAAATAAATCAAAGCAACACAACACAACACAAAAGAGGGTGCCGTTTACTCAAGCGGTACGTGGAGTTGTATCCCGAGTACAGATCATACTACCGTCCATTCGGAATCGGCTATGAAATTTATGTCCGGGTTTCCATCCGATATACCGCGAGAGTTGACACATCTCTCATTTTATTCCAAAGCCACAACATACAACATCTCATAATTCATGCATATTTATCTACTCAAGGGCCGCAACATGCATTTCAACATATCGATCATGCAAGCAATACTCAATAAATAATACAAATAAAACAGAAAACGAGTGTGGAAAATACCCTCAGGTCTAACCTTTTTCTTGCAAACTTTCAGGCTTGCGTTTCACGGACGTCGGAAGGGTAAGGCTCCTCAACTTTTCCGGTTCACTGGTTTAGCGTCCTAGCTCACTGTTTTGCTGTTTTGCTTGCTGTTCGGTCTCCGTTCCGCTGCTGTTCGGCCTCTGTTTTGCTGCTCACTGTTCAGGTCACTTGTTTTGACGTTTCAACGGACTGTTCCGAGTGTTTTTTGTGGGTTTTTAGTGTAGTCTTGTGTGATTATTTTACGGATTATGAATGCAGTTTTTATGTTACTGTTTTGAGGATTTTAGGGACTATTTTAAGAGGATTTGGCTGCTGTTTTGGGGGTGTATTTTCGGTGATGTGTGGGGAGTTTATGGAGGTGGTTTTTAGTGGTGGTTAGGGGCTGTATTGGTGGTTGTAATGGCTGTTAAAATTCGGCAATGGAAGGGGATGGAGGATAGTGGTATTCTCGGCCAAAGAAGGAGAGATGAAGAGAAGAGTTTTGTTTTTGCTTCTTGTTATTGCCGTGAGTGGCTAGGGTTCTTGGTGTTGTGATTTTCGTGTAAGTCTTGTGTATGAGCTAGGGGGTGCATGTCTTGGTTATGGGTTGTTTATATAGAGAATGGCTAGGGCTTCACCTTGTCTCACAAGGAAGGGATTTGATTTTGTGTTGAGCAAGGAAAGTCAAAGATTGAGGGGGGACAAATTTGGTTTAGATTTGGAATACAATATCTTTAATTTGTTATAATTGATTTTAATTAGGCATGTCATCTTTTAAATTTAGTATGTGATTTGTTTAGTTAGGAAGGTTATATATTTGATTTGTCTTAATTAGGTATGATTATATTATGTTTTATTTAATTGGTAAATGGTTTAAATATTTTATTTAATTCAAATACATTATTAATATTTACCTTAATATTTAATTTAATATTTAATTTAATTTCCCATGTGTTTTAAATGTGTTTTATTAATTGGGATGTGTTTTATGGGCTTTGGGGGGCTAATTGGGCTGGGGTGCGAGGCTAGCAGCAAAACCAGAAATACCGACGCCGTTCGAACTTCCATTCGAACGCTATACGAACGTCCGCAATCTGCCTGACGTTCGAACGAAGTAACGAACGCAGCACTAACGAAGACAGTGAACTTGCGAAATGAATCTGATGACGTACTTATTCTGAATTTCCCCTTCCGACCTCCGTTTCCCGCAATATCCTTAGCTAAAAAGGTAGTGCCTCCAACTGAGACTCATCATCGGGTTTCACATGCGAAAATGCAATGCCTACAGTCGCCCCCACTTTGATGGGACTTGTGCAGTGTGTGACTTTGAACAATCCTATCAAAGTTATGCAATGCATTTTCACTTACCTGGCTCGGCTGCTGCTTCGAGTTGAGTTGGTGTTGCAGTGGACCTCGATCCTGGGACGCATCCCAATAACTGCAACTGACAACGGGGGCACCTCGACCCTGGGCACATCGACCCAACACCGCTGACAGTAGGGACCTCACCCTCAAACTGATGATGTAGTGGGCACCTCGACCCTGGGCACCTCGACCCGGAACTACAACTAACAACGGGGGCACCTCGACCCTGGGCACCTCGACCCAACACCGCTGACCATAGGGACCTCGCCCTCGAACTGATGATGTAGAGGGCACCTCGACCCGGAACTACAACTGACAACGGGGGCGCCTCGACCCTGGGCACCTCGACCCAACACCGCTGACAATAGGGACCTCGCCCTTGAACTGATGATGTAGTGGGCACCTCGACCCTGGGCACCTCGACCCGGAACTACAACTGGCAACGGGGGCCTCGCCCTCAATCTGATATGGGCCTCGCCCCCAAGCCGACATGATATGGGCCTCGTCTAAGATTCATTCCTGGATTCATTCCAAAATTCTGACGGTGCGGGCTAGGATTCATTCCAAAAAAAACTGATGATGTGGGCATCGGCCTTAGGATTCATTCCTAGATTCCTTCCTGGATTCATTCCTAAACTCTGATGGTGTGGGCCCCGACCCTAGGATTCATTCCAAAATTCTGACAATGTGGGCCTCGGCCCTGTGATTCATTCCAAAACTCTACTGATGTGGGCCTCGACCCTGGGATTCATTCCCGGATTCCTTCCAAAATTCTACTGACGTGGGCCTCGACCCTAGGATCCATTCCCGGATTTATTCCTGGATTCATTCCAAAATTCTGAGGGATTCATTCCTTGGATTCGTTCCAAAATTTTGAGAGATTCGTTCCAAATTCTGAGAGATTCATTCCCCGGATTCATTCCAAATTCTTGAGAGATTCATTCTATGGATTCCTTCCAAATTCTGAGAGATTCATTCCCCGGATTCGCTCCAAATTCTGAGAGATTCATTCCCCGGATTCGCTCCAAATTCTGAGAGATTCATTCCCTGGATTCGTTCCAAATTCTGAGAGATTCATTCCCTGGATTCATTCCAAAATTCTGAGAGATTCATTCCCTGGATTCATTCCTGAAACTGTACTGTTACTGTTTCTGACTAGCTTGCCTTTGCTGTTTTCTCTCTTTCTTTCTTCGAAACCTGTTAATATAAAACAAAACAAACACAAAAAGAATGCAAAATGTGTTACGTGTATGCATGTATGCATGAGTTTCCTATCCCGTTGGGTTAGGTCTTCGGTCAATTCCCATAGTGACAGCCCGGTATTCTCTTCCTTAGGCAAAGTACCGCTTCAATCTGTCTACACTAATTGGTTCTGTGAACTCATTTCCTTTCCAAGTCTAACAGTCTCACTGTCTTCATTTCCTAATTTCTGAATGGCCAACTTATCTTTTCTGTTTGCTTCTTCTGAGGATTCCTTACGTTCTGAGTATCATAGTACCAAGATTGAATGCTTTTGTCACATGCACTCATGTTGCAAGTTGAGAAGTGGAGATTCAGGCAAATAAGCGAAATGAACTTCTTTATTATTGTTGAGAAAAGGTTCGAACGAGCAAAAAAAAATCAATGTCTTTATTAAAAATGCAAGATAAACTTGGAGAAAAAGCAGTGCCTTCTTCCTCAGCCTCTGGTTCTTCATTTTTATTATCCCTTATCCCCATGTGAGAAGCTTGGTGGTTGAGGGTTTGGAGGACAAAGGTTTCAGGCAAGCCAAAGTTGATCATGGTGGTGGGACGGAGTGGTAATTTGGTAGAGGATTCCTGTGTGTGCTGGGTTGCTCTCTTTCTGGGTCAGGTATTTTGTGGGTGTCAATCAGGTCTTGGATCTCATGCCTAAGGCGGGGGCAGTTGTCAGTTTCGTGACCCTTTTGCTGGTGAAAATAACAGAATAAGTTCAAGTCAAGGTAGTGCGGCACAGGGCTGGGGAGTGGTTTAGGTTCCATGGGTTTCAGGAGTCCTTGCATCTTCAATTTCTCAAACACCTTTGATAGAGGTCTACCCAAGTTGGAGAAACGTCTGTTCCTGATGGCAGTGACCTCAGCACTGGAAGACTTGGCTTCAGGATGTCCCCCAAAATTCCTTCTATTCTGGCCATAAAACTTCTTGTTCTCGGCCTCATCTTCTTCAATATCCATGACAGTTTCCCTCAACTGTCGGAAATCCGCAATCATTGAAGTCATCCTCCTCAACTTGCCATAGATCGAGGGCTTAGTGCCCTTGATGATCATTTTAATCTGGTCCTTCTCAGAGGGCCGAGTCTGCATTTTCATAAGCTGGCTTCTCCAGCGGTCTACATACTCCTCGAAGCTTTCTTCTGGCTTCTGTTTAGTGTTCTCCAAATCACGAAGTGACAAATCAATCTCTAAGTCTGTAACATACTGTTTCAGGAATACATCTGCCAATTCCCTCCAATCCTCTTTAACCTTTCTTTCAAGGCTATGGTACCACACTACGGGTGCCCCCTCAAGTGACATCCCAAACATCTTCTGAGCTTGGCGCTGTGTTAGGCCCACTGAACTTATAACTGACACATATTGTCGGAGGTGGACCCTCGGATCCCCATTCCCTTTGAACTTGGCCATATCCGGCATCTTGAACTGAGCAGGCAACTGTTCCTCAAAAGCCATCGCCTCATAGTCTAGTAATTCTTCGTCCTTACCCTTCATCTTATGGGTAACTGACTCAACCTGATCCCGAAGCTTCTGAAATTCTGCCTGAGACCCAATCACTCTGCCTGTTGCATGCTCTGTCATGTCATCATCAAAAGTGGGGATATCATCCCCCAACCCATTCAGAGGCTCCTCGCGCCTCACATTCTCAGAATTTCCCCCAGCACGGGGCACAGCCATATTTGTCATGGCAATATTCAAGGCTTGCAATTGTTCAGTAACCTTAGCGAAACCATTCTCCAACTGATCTATCCGGGATACCTCAATATCTGATTCACTCATGTCTGTTCTCAGTATTTTGGTGAGTCTTCCCTTTTTTTCTAACCCAACAGGAATCTATGATGTCTTCTTGAGACATAGAAGGTGTTAACATGACATATGTATGTATGAGGTGCATGAGATGCATGTAATATATATAACATACCAAATCAACTAAAATTTTCAAACAAATCGGCCCATTATCATTTTAGAAGCTTTTGGGCTAACTGTCATAGGAGTGAACTCGTCCCAGTTTAAATGGCCCAACGAGTACACATCTTATGGCAAGGAGCCCAACTAATTCCAAATGTTAATGTTCCGAACACAATCACAAAGTGGCCCATCAATCACTTAGAAGCCTTTGGCCCAATCGTCATAAAATACGTTCTTGTCCCAGTTTAAATGGCCCAACAAGCCCATATCCCATGACAAATGGTCCAAATGGATCCAAACGACGATGTTCCTAAACACAAGTATAAAAGAAAGATAATACAAACATAAAACAATGATTTCTACAGAATGGCCCATCAACATTTCAGAAGCTTTGGGCCCAATGGTCATAAGGTACGAACTCACCCCAGTTTAATTGGCCCAGCAAGTCCGCATTTCTGACAATGGTCCAACTGCATCCAAATGAGGATGGTCCACAAGCACATACTCAAGGAAATAATTGTTACTTTAACCATACAACCCCGGTCTATGGGTGGGTTCACAAAAGTGTAGACAAAGGCTCTCACCAGCGAAGGATGGCCCACAACTAGGTCTCCCCAATCAAGGGTTCGAGCAACCAAGTGAGCGCACCCTTTTTTTATACACTAAGGTACGTGCCAATGAGCTATGGTGTGTGACTGACTGTCAAATGGATTTCCCGTTGTAGATTCCCCATAGGGAAGGTGGAGCGAGGCTCACTTAAATACCCAAGCCTCTTAGGCTCTTATCGCTTGGTGTCGGGAATAAACAACGAGTCCTCCAAATTAGTCCATCACAATAGGCTACGGGTAGATGGCTATATAGGTTCCTTCACAGCTTTTCCTTCTAGGAAGGTAGTGAATGAAGAAAGACACCAAACCATTACCTAGCCTCAAGATGCCCTTGATTAAACCCTCATTTTATCCACTATAGACACGGTCAATTAGAACATAAATCCAAACATTACAAGACAATATTTCGGGGCCGATTCTCTATCCCCAGTGGAGTCGCCAGACTGTGGGACACAGAAACTGGGGCGACGCATGCTGTCCCGGGCTCGCGGCCCGGTCGGGAGTACGGAGTAACCACGGGGACTAAACCGGAGAATAATGGAGTCGCCACCTGGTGTGAACCAGGAAAATGAGATATAAGGCCGCACTCACCCCTCGCAAGGGAAGACCTCAAACCGTTGGGTTCGGAATGGTCCCTTACTTATGTCACTTGTAATGAAAGGATTTATGTAATAATTTAATCAAGTTTAAGTAACACTTATTTCCAAGAGTATCATGCTTCTAAATTCACATGCATACATCAACAAGTTCATCTAAATTTACATGTAACACATATCCGAATTTGCATACAGCCTATTAGCATGTAATATATGTCTCAATTTGCATACATAAAGATTAACACACGGCAAGCATACAAGTTAATAAACACATTATACTCATACATGTGGGGAATACAGATGATCGACACCAACACAGTCTTGTATAATGCATAGAAACAATCAGGTTTATCATACGAAGGAATAGCTACTAGGGACAACTAGGTACGAAATCTGATGAAAATAACTCAGTTCAGTGGGCGCGCGTTCGTGTAGCGTTCAAGAACACGTTCGAACGGAGCCTGAGCTGATGCATGAAACATTTAGAAGATGCGTGCACGTTCGCGTAGCATTTGATAACGCGTTCGAACGGTAAACAGAAGGTTCGCGTTCGTATAGCGTTCGAGAACGCGTTCGAACGGAACCAGACCCGATGCATGATGAAACTAAGAAAGTGTGTGCGCGTTCGCGTAACATTGTAAACGCGTTCGAACGGTAAACAGAAGGTTCGCGTTCGTATGGCATTCGAGAACGCGTTCGAACGGAACCAGACCTGATGCATGATAAAACTAAGAAAATGCATGCGCGTTCACGTAGCGTTTGTAAACGCGTTCGAATGGTAAACAGAAGGTTCGCGTTCGTATAACGTTCGAGAACGCGTTCGAACGGAAACAGACCTGATGCATGCAATACATTCATAGGCAAACAAATCCACAATGTGGGACCTCACGTATCCGATTGAACTCATCTCACACCCAACCGGATATACACCAACCGGCGCGGCGAAGCATCGTGGTAAAGGATTTTAACCTCTCCAAATAGGGGACCTTTAATCCGACTTACTAAGCCCATGCGCTCGATCACATCATGCATACAAAGAATAAAGAAACAATAATACCAAACTTAGTATGCCCGATTGAACATATCTTGCATTCAACCGAACACACATCAACTGGCGCGGCAAAGCATCGTGGTAAAGGATTTTAACCCCTTCAAATATGGGACCTTTCATCGCACTTACTAAGCCCATGCGTTCGATTGAATCATGCATACAAAGAATAAAGAGACAATAATGCCAAATTTAGTATGCCCGATTGAACGTATCTTGTATTCAACCGAACACACATCAACCGGTGCGTAAAGCATCGTGGTAAAGGGTTTTAACCCCTTCAAATAGGGGACCTTTCATCGCACTTACTAAGCACATGCGCTCGATTGAATCATGCATAAATAAGCAACATGCAGAATTCAAGTGACGAAAAATAAATAAATCAAAGCAACACAACACAAAAGAGGGTGCCGTTTACTTAAGCGGTACGTGGAGTTGTATCCCGAGTACAGATCATACTACCATCCATTCGGAATAGGCTATGAAATTTATGTCCGGGTTTCCATCCGATATACCGCGAGAGTTGACACATCTCTCATTTTATTCCAAAGCCACAACATACAACATCTCATAATTCATGCATATTTATCTACTCAAGGGCCACAATATGCATTTCAACATAACGATCATGCAAGCAATACTCAATAAATAATACAAATGAAACAGAAAACGAGTGTGGAAAATACCCTCAGGTCTAACCTTTTTCTTGTCAACTTTCAGGCTTGTGTTTCACGGACGTCGGAAGGGTAAGGCTCCTCAACTTCTCCGGTTCACTGGTTTAGCGTCCTAGCTCACTGTTTTGTTGTTTTGCTTGTTGTTCGGTCTCCGTTCCGCTGCTGTTCGGCCTCTATTTTGCTGCTCACTGTTCAGGTCACTTGTTTTGACGTTTCAACGGACTGTTCCGAGTGTTTTTTGTGGGTTTTTAGTGTAGTCTTGTGTGATTATTTTACGGATTATGAATGCAGTTTTTATGTTACTGTTTTGAGGATTTTAGGGACTGTTTTAAGAGGATTTGGCTGCTGTTTTGGGGGTGTATTTTCGGTGATGTGTGGGGAGTTTATGGAGGTGGTTTTTAGTGGTGGTTAGGGGCTGTATTGGTGGTTGTAATGGCTGTTAAAATTCGGCAATGGAAGGGGATGGAGGATAGTGGTATTCTCGGCAAAGAAGGAGAGATGAAGAGAAGAGTTTTGTTTTTGCTTCTTGTTATTGCCGTGAGTGGCTAGGGTTCTTGGTGTTGTGATTTTCGTGTAAGTCTTGTGTATGAGCTAGGGGGTGCATGTCTTGGTTATGGGTTGTTTATATAAAGAATGGCTAGGGCTTCACCTTGTCTCACAAGGAAGGGATTTGATTTTGTGTTGAGCAAGGAAAGTCAAAGATTGAGGGGGACAAATTTGGTTTAGATTAGGAATACAATATCTTTAATTTGTTATAATTGATTTTAATTAGGCATGGCATCTTTTAAATTTAGTATGTGATTTGTTTAGTTAGGAAGTTAATATATTTGATTTGTCTTAATTAGGTATGATTATATTATGTTTTATTTAATTGGTAAATGGTTAAATATTTTATTTAATTCAAATACATTATTAATATTTACCTTAATATTTAATTTAATTTCCCATGTGTTTTAAATGTGTTTTATTAATTGGGATGTGTTTTATGGGCTTTGGGGGGCTAATTGGGCTGGGGTGCGAGGCTAGCAGCAAAACTAGAAATACCGACGCCGTTCGAACGCCCATTCGAACGCTACACAAATGTCCGCAATCTGCCTGACGTTCGAACGAAGTATTGAACGCAGCACTAACGAAGACATTGAACTTGCGAAATGAATCTGATGACGTACTTATTCTGAATTTCCCCTTCCGATCTCCGTTTCCCGCAATATCCTTAGCTAAAAAGGTAGTGCCTCCAACTGAGACTCATCATCGGGTTTCACATGCGAAAATGCAATGCCTACACCTATACCCAAATATATGAGAACTATGCCGTTTGTGCCCTCACAACGCGCACAAGTGTAATACTAGTTTTTTACGTATTTATCGATGTCCAATCTCGATAATACTCTGACTAGGGATATTTAATGATTTATCCTTCGTGGATTGATACTGTCTCATATCATTCTCAATCCAGGAACAAATCATATAGACCTCATATCATTTATACATCTTGGTGATCTAATCACAAATGATAAGAGTGCAATCTCCTTTGTCACATAGTTAATTTTACAACAACAACATGATCTGTACAAATAGTGACGCTATGGGTCATAATTGTCCAACACTTTGGCCATTATGGATCAAACCCTTAATGCCTAGGCCCAATAGGAATCACACTATGCCATAGAATTAATTTTGACCTATTAGGCCCAATTAAATTACTAAAGGCCCAATAGTTATATTTTGGACTTTATGGAAATGGTTTAGGCCCAAATATAATCCAAGACTAAAATTTGGCACAATCAAGCCCATTAGCCCAAATACAACAAATTAAATTAATATATCATTCCAAATTAAATATTAATTCAATTAAAGTGCAATTAACACAATTAATTAATTAATCTAGTATTTCCAAAACACTAATTAATCATGCTTAACATCTAATTTATGTCCAACACAAATTAATCAAAATCAATCTTTCAAACATGCTTCACACTCACGGCAATACATGAAATTAACATCCAATTTTGATTTCAATCCAATTAAAATCAACAATCAATATTCATTTCATGCTTTTAACATATCCAATTGCTAATTTTCAAAAAATCACCATGAGACCTCCTAGGGTAGTAATCGGCCAAGCATAGATTTTGGGGATTTTTTTATCTAATCAATTTATCACAAAATCAATGATGCACAAATCCAATTAAACATCATACAAGTTCAACCAAACCATCAATTTAAGAAAATACATACTCCAAGCATAAAATCCCAAATTAAAGTTTACAAACCCTAGAAATTAAATCAAGCTTAGATCTCGCTCTGATACCATTGTAAGTGTCCTAGAGCCACAGGATCTCTAAGCGTGATTCGTGTGTGAATAAAAATCAAAAATAAGTTGTGGAGGACTTACATTGATCGGTTGAGTTCAAAACTTTTAAGGATGTTGAAGCTTCCAAGCTCATGGGTGAGTATCCATATCACCATCATTTGACTCCCTTATGTGCTAGCAAGAATAAATGGAACAAATTTTATCTCCCAATGAGAAATAAATTTGCCCTACAAAAAGAGAGGAGCAATCGGCCACTTTGAAGTCATGGCCATTCGGCCTTCTTCAAAAGAATGGCCATTCGGCCAAATAGACAACACAAAGGCCATTCGGCCAAGCTGCTGAAAAACAAAAGGGCCAATACCTCTCTTCATCGGCCAAAATCAGTGGCCTTGTTGTTTGTTTCTCATTCGGCCAAAGGGATTCATCCATAAGCAAATTGCTTCTTTTTGGCCAACCCAACAACAAAGGCAATTTTGCCTTTTTGACAGAGACTAATCGGCCAAAAGCAAAGAAAAGTCAGAGAGCAAAAATCAATTTTGGCCTTTTTTCTAAGTTAAATTAATAATGGCCACTTATCCTTTGCTTTTGTCGGCCAAGAAGAGAGAAATTAAAGAATTTCAAAAATTCATTAATTATATTATATTTTGATAGGTGTGATGTATATCAAATCCATTTATTTCATTGTCAGCCATTTACATCAATTATTGATAATTGATGTAAGTCATGGGTTCACCCATTTAATTAAAAATTTGGTTGGCTTACACAACACACTTTGGGCTCGGGTTCGTTTAATCCGATTAAACGAATTTTCCTTCGCGATGTAATTAAATGTAATTTGATTTAAATAATTATGACTCGCAAAATTATTATTAAGGTCGCTTATGAATTAATTCCAAATTAATTCGTTCGCAAGAATTAAAATCCAATTTAATTCTGCGTTGAAATCCAATTTCATTTAATATATCTAATATATTATTTTAGCCCAATTAAATAAATTAAATAGTAAAATCGAATTTAACTATTAAATTTATTTTACCGATTAATTCTGAATTAATCGCGTTCTCTCCTATCGACGAATTTAATCCCAGATAAATTCTCGACGCAATTAATCTCAGATTAATTATTTCTCTGATAATTATTTCACAGATTAATTATTACCGTAATTAATCCCAGATTAATTTTCTCTCTTAATTAATCCTAGATTAATATTGTTCGAGTCAAACATCATCAGTGAATCTTTGGGATGCGACCCAAGAGATCCCTGGATATGTTGGCAGTAAATACGATCATCGGACTATCCGAAGACGTGCGTACTCAGTACCACGTCTTTACCGATTTACAAGACATGGTTGGCTTCTAGCAAAGCACCGTGCCTACCCAATTCTCCAGAAATATTCTTCTACGGAATACATGATCTTTTTCAGGCGTAGTATACGTAGTATTGCGCATTAAGATCCAGTATCAGATGTCACATGCTAGGCCTGGGGGTGGAATTGTGTCTGCCCCTTACGAAGCATATATCAGATCACTAGTAACTAGTCTCTTTATGATCGGAAAGTCATGACCTAGTTATACTTCCCCGATGGCTATAGCACTTAGAGTACCAGTTTTGTATCCTTGTGTCATCATCATCTCCATATGACTGAAGTGATACTTCCATCTTGACATCACACCCAATACACTATGATTCTCAGTATACCCAGAAGAGGCGTACACAGAACCTGTTAAAGCCTTGGACGACCAAAACCAAAGTATATTGATTGTTGCAAGTATTAGCGATGCAAGTCTCAGGTTAAGACCAAATACACCTACCCTGATTCGGATTCCCATAGACACATAGTCATACTACCAATGGGATTCCGATGGGTCTATCCAGAGCGAAGCTGTTTCCGTACCATCGGTAAACAGAACCTTCTATTACACTTGCATGAGTATCCAATACCCAAATATATGAGAACTATGCCGTTACGCTTCCATAACATGCACAAGTGTAATACTAGCTTATTCCGCATTATCGATGTCCAGTCTCAATAATACTGCGACTATGGATATTTAAGGATTAAACCTTTATGGATTAATATTGTCTCATATCTTATTAATCTGGAACTAATCATAAGGACTTTTATCATTTATATATCCAGGTAATCCAATTACAAATGATAAAAGAGCAATTTCCTTTGTCACATAGTTAATTTGTACAACAACACCATGTTCTGTACAAATAGTGATGCTATGGGTCATAATTATCCAACATCTCCCTCCATGGATTTTTGTTGGAAAAATTCAAGCAAACTAGCACTTGAGGAGACAAATGAGGTGATAGGGAAACTAATCCTAGAGTTTGGAACACAAAGAAAAGCTTGGAGCTTCCATCTACATCCATGAAAAGTTTTTGAAACTCATCTAATCAATGTAAGTTAATTCCGCAACTCACTTGATAATTCACACACGAATCACTCTTAGAGATCCTTGGCATGTTCTAGGAACACTAACACTATGTACATGTCGCTCAAACGTTTGCTGAGAAATAGCTTTCGTCAGCGGATCTGCAATGTTGTCATCTGAGGCGATCTTTTCGATCTTCACATCACCACGATGTATGATCTCATGAATAAGATGAAACCGTCGAAGTACATGCTTGGATTGTTGATGAGACCACAGTTCCTTATCCTGTGATATAGCCCCGTTATTGTCACAATACAAATGTACGGGCTCAGCTGCTAACGGAACTACTCCTAATCCAATTAGGAATTTATGGATCCAAACTGCTTCATTTGCTGCCTCAGCTGCAGCGATATATTCCACTTCTGTTGTCGAATCAGAAACAGTCTCTTTCTTACGAGATTTCCAGCTCACTGCTCTCTTGTTCAAACAAAATATGTACCTCGATTGTGACTTATAGTCGTCTTTATCAAATTTTAGATTCTGCTTGTCCTATTCACATTTGCAATTCGTTGCAGGTGCTGACAGAAAGTAGATGGCTGAAATATGGGAAGAAGTAGTTGCGATTCGAGAGTGGCGACTCTCTGGATGTGATTTCAGTGGGCTTATGTGAGATTCCCATACCCTGTGGGAGACTTTTGTTGCATGAATGTTTTTTTGTGCCAGGATGTGTGGCGAATATTATGTCACTTTTTGTATTAGATACTGAAGGATATAATGTAAATATTAAGAGCCGTTCTTTATATTTATATGATAGAAATAATATTAAGATTCTTTGTTGTCCAAATGAGCATGGTCATTACATATTGCGTACCTCACAAGATATCTTTAATACTGGAATTAATAAATGTAAACTATCTGACATAAATACTACTGAACTGTGGCACATGAGGTTGGGTCATATAGGCGTGAAACACCTAACCCAGTTGGTTAGGAATGATTTGATTTCAGATCTTACCATTGAACCTTATCCAACCTGTGAATCTTGTATTCGAGATAAAATTACCAAAGCCTTATTTTTTGGTGTTGGACACCGAGCCATTGACTTATTGGAACTCGTAAATTCTGATGTATGTGGTCTTATGAGTCAGACTGCACATAGTGATTTTTCATACTTCATTACCTTTATCGATGATGTGTCATGGTACGATTATGTTTATCTGAAGAAACATAAATCAGAAATTTTGAAAAGTTCAAAGAATTCCGAAAATAAGTAGAAAAACAAACTAGACAATAGATTAAATCTCTTCGATCTGATTGAGGCGGTGAATATATGAGTGGAGATTTTACTGATTATTTAAAGAAGAATGAGATTCTCGCTCAATATATTCCTCTTGGTACTCCACAACATAATGGAGTGTTAGAGAAGAGAAATCAGACATTATTAGATATGGTCTGATCTATATTGAGTTTTACAGATTTGACCTATTACTTATGGGGTTATGCTCTTTTAACTGAAGCACATATTTTGAATAAGATTCTTTCTAAAGCTGTTTCTACGACTGCGTATGAGATATGGACCAGTAGGAAACTGAATCTTAGTTATATTAAGGTTTGAGGTTGTCTTGTATACGTCAGGATGGCTCAGCAGAATAAGCTTTTGCCTCGAGGGCAAAAGTTTAGGTTTGTTGGATATCCTTCAAATACGAAAGGATATTAATTCTATGATACCGAGCATCGAAATGTGTTCGTAGCTCGCTTCGTAAAATTTCTAGAGGAAGAATTTTTTTCAGAAGGTGGTGATCATAGACAGGTTGAACTTGATGAAGTACAACCTAAGACCAACGACCCAACGGAGGAACTTGAAGTTCTAGAAGATGAAAAACCTTCATTACACACACTCCGTAGGTCACAAAGGGTATCTAGACCTCATGAACGCTCGTATTTGATACAAGAAAATAGTCTCGATGTTCTCTTTGTTGAATAGACTGACCCTTTTACCTATAGAGAATTGATGTTGGACATCGAATCCGTGAAGTTGCAAGACTCCATGAAATCTGAGTTAGACTCAATGCATGAGAATCAAGTTTGGGACTTGGTTCCCCTTCCTGAAGGAATTGTTCCTATCGACTGTAAATAGATTTACAAAAGGAAGCGCGAGCCTGATGGAAAGGTTGAAACCTTTAAGGCCCTATTGGTAGCTAAAGGTTACTTGCAGCGACCTAGTGTCGACTACGATGAAACTTTTTCGCCAGTTGCGATGCTAAAGTCTATAAGGATTTTGTTGTCTATTGTCGCTTACCATGATTACGAGATTTGGAAAATGGATGTCAAAACGGCTTTTCTAAATGGATTTCTTAATGAAGAAATCTATATGGAATAGCTGGAGGGTTTAGCATCAAGCGAGAACACGGGCATGGTATGTAAGCTTAAGAAGTCTATTTATAGACTTAAACAGACTTCACGAAGTTGGAATCTTCGATTCAATGAGATAATAAAATTGTCTGGTTTTCTCAAGAATTCGGAAGAATCATGTGTGTATAAGAAAGCCAGTGGGAGTATGATGGTATTTTAAATTCTCTATCTTGACGACAATCTGATCATTGGGAATGATAACGGGATGATGCAAGGAATCAAAGCTTACAATTGTAAGAATTTCTCTATAAAGGATCTGGGTGAAGCTTCTTATATCTTAGGAATAAAACTCTATAGAGATAGAGAAATTAAGCTTATTGGGTTATCCCAATCAACGTACATAGATAAGATCTTAGAACAATATAGTTTTGGTAACTGTAAGACAGCAAACATACCGTTCAGACATGGCTTACATCTTTCAAAGAAGATGTGTCCACAAACAGAAGATGAGAAGATTAGAATGTCTAATCAGCCTTATGTTTCATGTTTGGGCAACATCATGTATGTCATGTTATGTAGTAGATATGAGGTAGGTTTTTCCCCCATGCCTCCAAAATCATAAATACTTATGCTTTTAAATCTTAAAATTTCCCGAAATATTCTCACATAAGAAATAATTGATAGTTAATGAAGCTAACGCCCTAAAGCATTTAAAATAAATCTTGATCAATAACAAGTGAATACAAATCAACTTTGAAAGAAAAAAAAAGCATCCACTCACAGATACGAAGTTCGGTCAACTCTGCTTCAAGTCGCGAAGGGAGAACGTGGCTCCTGTCGAGTATCTATTTAGAATAAACTTAGTTAGAACATGGTTGAAAAACATGGCACAATATTAAATTAAGTTTCTTAATCTAGTTAAATTATCCCTTCTACATGTCATGCATAATGTTTTTATCTTGATACAGGTCCCTTAAGATGTCTTCTATCCCGTTGAATGAAGTGGAAAAAAAACCAAATAAATTTTTAAACTTATTAGTCACGCGTCACGATACGTCAAGACACGCATGCGCGTCACGACTCTGGGAGGCACGCATCGCAACTTCGGATAAAATAGGGGCTCTGATTTTACTACGCGTCGCGACCCCAGTCCAGTTGCACGCGACACGAACTCATCAGGTCCAAATCTGAGGTTCTGCCTCATTGTGCGTCGCTACGCTAAGCTACCGGTGTCACGACACGAGGCCGTTTCCAGGGCCAATCCTTACCTCTTCAATCATCAACCCACAACCTCCATTGGTACACTACCAAAAGCAATTTCCTGCACTCAATTCACCACCGTACTAAGTCCCTTACTTTCCAACACCATCAAATTCTATTAATATTTACTAAATTAATTAACTAGGGTAAGATATTTAGGATTGCCCAAACACCAACTTCTTAACACAAAATCATCCCAAACTTCATTATTTTCAAGTCAACAACACGCTACAATCATCAAACTATCAAAACACAAAACATCAAATTTTGGGGTCATGTTTTCCTTACCTTAAATCCAATCCTTTCTTTTCTAATGGATTCCCCAAGTCACTTGCTTTTTCTTCCTACGGTTGCTTAGTGATGAATAACTCTTGATTGTCTTTAGAATTTTGTAAAAGAAATTGAAGCTCTTATTTCTTCTCCCATCTCTACCTCACGCCCAAATGGAAGAAAAGATTGCCAATTTTTATTATCACCTTCTTTCTTTCAATTTTAAAAAGAAACAAGGAGATATTTCTAGAAATTTTTGGATGGAAGAATTGGGCCCTAAATTTTGGGCTAAATATATTTAATTTCCCTTTATAGCCCAAACATTTGTAGGGGTTTTATGGGGGAATATCGGTAGCGCAACGGAATGATTTTCTGGTTTCAAAACTTTTTCTCGGATCAATTAAATAAACTTATTTATTTAATTATCCAATTATAAAATTCTGAAAAATTACACAAGAATCAAATTTCTTGGTAATTACCAAATTGCCCCAAAACTTTGTAAATTTATCATTTTAGTCCAAAAGTTGTCAAATACAATTTTGGATGATTCTAAATCATTTCTAAAATGTTTTTCAACACATCTAATGCATCAAAATCAGATTTCACACAAATCCCCAATTTTTAGTCTAATGTCGTGAGCCACCCAAAATTTTCAATTAATTACAATTTGGTACCTTTAGTTCAAAACATGCCAAGATCAAATCCAATCAACCTAAAATTTTACATGCATCATATTCATACCATAATACATCACATATATGAAAATTCCTAAATTTGGAATAGGTTATGAACCCTAATTTTTCAATTTCATCAAATTGTCCAATTTCACCAAATATACAAAATCCAACACTTTAATCCATTCAATACTTTACCAATCTAGCCTCACCACTTTGAAACAACTCTAGAAAAATTCTAGGTCACCAAGGAGTGGCTTACCAACTCTAGAATGGCAACTTGATTTTCTAAAAATCAAAAGTAAAGCTTTGAAACCATTTCAAGCTTACTCACATGCATCAATCTTTCATTCAAGTTCACAACAACAAAAACACAAACTATAAGTAGAGAGATAGCATCAAAGCAACACAAGATGAAGCTAAGCATGTTAGAAACATTTTTCATGTTGGAAGATTTGAAAGAAAACTTACAAAACCTTAAGATTTCCAAGCTTTTCCTTCAACTTTTTCTCTCAACTACCTTTGTGTTTCATTTGTATCTAATGAACTTGTTAAACCCTAAAAATGAAACAAAACAATATATACTCTCCAAAAAAAAATAGCCTTGGCCGAATTTGGTAGTATAAAATATCTAGATATTTAGTTATTTTTTTTCATTTAAAGTTACTTTATCAACTTGTTAATTTGATCATTACATCTTTAATGAAAATTCAACAAGTCAACAAAAGCAACTCAAAAATATAACAATTATATTTATTTAGGTATATGGCTGAAAATTACATTCAAATTAAAGGAAAATGATATTTTAATTTTAAACACTTTAAACAAATATCAAAGAAGTCAAATCCAATTTGACTACCATTTCCTTTACTTTAAAGTCAATAATAAACACTTATAATCATTTCCTAACTTTATCATTTGGTAAGATATTTATATTTTATTTATATTAATTATTTAACAATTAAATAAATAAATAATTAATTAAATACAAATATCTCAAATATATGTATTATATTTACATTAAATATCTCAACTACATATATTAATGGTATATGTCAAATACTTTATTTGACAATTTATTAATGTGTATTTAATAATATCATATATTAAATACAAATGTACATTAATTAGGAAATAACTGTTTGGCCCGTTCGCATATATATTTCGTTTAACGTTTAAACGATTTATAAATAATCATCATTATTCATAAAAGTTGCCCTAGTGCTCTACGAGTATATTTCATTAGTGAGACTCTCTAGATTCATGTATATCCGTCATAAAATCCAATTTCGTGTCCATAATTTACCCACCCGTAAATTATGACGACCACAAATAAACTAGCTAAATCATACAGGTCGAGGTCAATGCATACGTATAATCCCTCCGTCACAGGTATCCGGATAATCCCAGAGATATAGATGTAAACGTCAAATCTCTATAGGTATTATCCCGTCGACGTTTCTATTAGAAATCTATAAATAACATTTGAAACTCACTTCCGAAGTATACTATGGCCATAGATTTAACTGATTGCTAATCACATATGGACTATCTATGCCCTGTACACAGGACTAACGGATCCTATCTTGACACACACAGGATATCCTGAGGATCGGTCCACACCCAACGAACAGGTGGAGGTCTGATCTAAATAGATCGGTGACGTGACTGTCATCTAAGTGTGGAGGATGTCTCATACATCCATATTGGTGTCTCAAGTCGAAGGACCACTATGCTACTCAACCCGAGAAAATTCTTATTGACGTTGGTGTACCATCCATTAAGAATCTTCGGTGAGTCGTTCAGTGTTTATCCACTATAAACACCTACACGTCTATACAAGTCTCCTAAGACTCATGGTTCATTGGGATAAACCATCGGACCAAGTCACGATATACGACATGTACTGGTCTCAACGGATTTGACTAACTGACCCGTGTCAGTAAATATTGACCATGAACTATATTTGATAATATACATTTAGCAGTGACATTTCCCAATGTCAATTACAAACTAATTTTGTAACTGTGTACTGCATTATATATTATCGGACTTTTGTCTAATATATACATATCATTAAACCACATTTAGTTTCAATCTAATAGTAATTAGATCGAATATGTATATAAAAATAAGAGGTGTGACCACTATGAAAGTAATATTATGGAAAAAGAGGATTTTAGTATTCATGAATCAGACATAAATACGGTCCTGATTGGCGCTCTGAGCACCAACCCCAACAATTTCTCCCACTTTCTCTAGTGCCAATCCACGGTATCATATACACATCTCAATGTGTATCGTATAATCATGTCTCTCAAAAGCTCACCTAGCACTTAAGAGGTAGGCAACAAGAAGTAGGTCCGCTATTACATAATGAGTTTGTCAAACAAACTCAATCATTTCCCATAGCCAGTATCTTTCATATTTTGTAGAATCTTAATTGTACATTAATATGAATCAAACATTACATCAGTATTGTGCTACAGCTACTGAGTTGTCCAAGTATTCAGGGATCAAATCCAAAATACTATGCGGACAACCGCAAGCACAACACCAATATAAAACTTCTAATTTATAAGGTCACTATGCAACTTCATAAGTCAATACTTCATAAGCTGCATCTAATTCCACTAACTAGTAGAATTCTTCGTGACACTTCCACTGCATCTTTTGTGACTCTTTATGACGTAGACTGTCTAATGTCATAATTAGTCTCAAAACTAATATGACCCTAATGGTTGCAGATCGCATTCTCCATGAATTATAAACTCGTTCTTAATATCTCAAAGATCACAAAGAACGTGTTTTAAGATCCATCCTATATTCTATAGGGTATCAAAATAACTCGTAACAATTACGATTAAATTGATATCTTTAATCGCATATAATAAAGTATTCACTATGTCATCATCAAATGATACATAAGATTGATTAGACATTCTAATCAATATCTCTTTCGAAAAAGGAATCATCATTTACGAAAGATGAATATTATATATAAGACACACAATAACTGTTCGAAAAAGGAATCATCCTTTACGAAAGATGAATACTATATATAAGACACACAATAACTGTCCAACAGTTATACTAACTGTCATACATATAGCCTTGTTATGTCCTTTATTAGATCATATCTAATGCACGACTAATAAGAGTATCTCACAAGTCTCCAAGTTTCATATCATATATAAAACTTTATATCAAATATAACATAGACTACTCCCACTGCTTTCACGGAGTAAAGAAGACTTAGGTAAATCTTTTACCTTACAAACATCTCATCATTACTATAATAATGATAATGTTGTTAGGATATATAACACTAGAAAGTAATTTGTACGCTCCCATTAACCCTTCAAGCACATATGTATTCTCTATACTTTGACAAGATCAGACAATGTGACTGATATCAAAAATAGAGAATACTGATTTCCAGAAGACTTATCCAAGTCTACAATAGGCTCTATAAGCTAGCACACTAAACTGTGATCTCAGCAGAACACAAACTCTAGGGCTATTCCAGAATGAACTCTTCAAACAAAGAAATCACAACTGATCTCTTATCTGAAAAGTCATTCAAAAATGCCAATTTGCATTCTTTAGCTAAAATGTACAGTTTAATATCAACATTAACCAATCTATCTTTAATTGTTCAATTAGTGTGACTAGAGACAAGTTTCCTAAGAATCTACAATAGATTCATGAGTATAACTTTTCTTACTGTCATACTGTAAAGGTCAAACCTTTAAAAGCTCACACTGCTTTCGCTGCGCAAACAATTAGCACATATCATGAACTAATTCATAATGAAAGCTTAATCAAGTTCAAAACTTGATCGTTAGTAAGCTATGAACAATCTTAGATGTATGGTTCAATGGTGAACTTCCAGAATCGATATCAAATATCGCTTCCATTATAAGTTATAGGATAATTTTCTTCAATAAGAAAAACAACAGAACCATTAAGTATCAAATACTCGTAAATGATTCTGTTATCATATTGGAATTGTACGGAAGATGTATAAGGGGTGTTTCATCTTATTAATTACGTAGTTCCAATTATAGTTTATCATTCTCACATTTGACTTCGATAAGTCAAGTTTTTTCTACAATAATTAACATCTGATGTTACACACCAAGTAATAAAACGATTTTATTACTTAGGATCGTAGGAAAGATATTTTATTAAATAGAATACAATATTCTATAAAATAGAATAAATGATAAACTTTTACTTATACCTCCGAGGTGTAAGTAATTTCCATTATATAACTATTATATAAAAGAAAGATTCAAATCTCAAACTTTTCAAGATTCGGATTTTCTACCTATAACTCATATATGTAACTGTGGAAATAATGGAACCTAAATTAAAGGATGAACTAGTGTTACTGGAGCATATCCCCAAGAGTATTGAAACTAATTCGGTAACATTCAATATCAAACGAATCAAATCATATAAGATTCGACTGCTCCCACTACTCAATTCCATCATAGATGGAATCGTGGAAGAATAATATTGAATATGAATCATATTCACTGAATAACCTTAGAACTAATTGCTTTAAATTCATATGTTTGATCGTATCAAAGATCTTTGAACAATTCAAAATACTTGTTATGAATTTTAAGGATCACGTTTCAAAACTTCAGATTGAATTTATTTGAACAAGTCAAATATGTTCAATCTGCGTTTCATTAGAACATATTGAAAGTTCTTGATCATTTCAAGACGTTCAATATGTGTTCCTTCAGAAACACGTAGCTAAGTTATGACAATTCATAACTAAGTTACGAAATAAAGAAAACTATCTTAAGCAATTATTATTTATTAAACTACATACATCTAATATATCAGTTTAATAAATCTGTGTGGTCCAATGACAATCATTGGTTAAACGAGATCTTAATCACCTTCCTGAATACAATATTCATTAAATGGATAAGGATGTGTGGTGTGATCTCGTATCAAACCATCCTTTACCATACAGAATAAGCATCTAATGCTTAAGTGATTAAACTCATAAAGCATCGTTCTAAATTATTTACTTTATCGAATAATTTTTCTTAATGTTTATCTATGTCAATGACACTACTAGTTATGTTTAAAATATATAACAATTGTTTATAAAGAACAAGTAACTATCAAATAGTCACAAGTTCCGATATCAAATATCAAAACAATCGTTAACTAATATTTTAAATAACTAGACGGGAGATCTGGTATCAAATACTTATAGTTGTAGTATTGTGAAAATCGATATTTTCTATACACAACTATATGCATCTCCTTTCTTTAGCTTTACTATTTGCATTCAAATATTCACAACAATTGCAAATAATTGATTAGCAAATTGTGTCAGACACATTGCCTCTAAAGGTCATTAAAGCTAAGAAACGTCATTGCTAGATAAACAAATACCTAATGGGGCTTTCTTAATGTCAATCAAGAATCTCGAGATATGAACTTATTCGTGTCAATTCTTACTGCATAAGAAACTATTCTCTCTAAGGTATTATATCCTAAAAGGGATATCTATCTAGATTATCTATATGACTTAGAAACTAAGTCATTAACCATCTTGATTTTTCAAGAAAATGGAACAACAGTTCCCGATGGTTTAGACCAATCTAATAATATACTAGTCTAATAGTATCTAGAACCTATTCTAGAATAACTGCAACCAAGAGTCAAGTCAGATAACATATCAAAATATTTGTGTAGTAAATAAAAGTTCAATTCTATATAAACAATAGAATAAGGAAACAAACAAGCGGCAATTTCCATAATAATACACACTGCCTAAGTTATGGAATATTTTAAACTTAGCTGTGCCTCCCATTATTTTACGTAATACCGTAATCCCCAACGGAAAAACGAGAATTCAATAATTAAATCGAATTCCATAATGGGAAGAGGACCCCATGAATATATTCAAGCTCACAGCAGAGGCACGGTCTCGCCTACGTATATTCATTAGGTAGACAACTCATTTGTCAATCACTCATCAGTGACTCCTGGGTTTCCGATCCTGGTCGTTTCTTGTGTCGCTGCTAAGGCAGACCCACAAGGAGACGTACCAAGGTTAAACTCGTCAATGATAAACTCAAGTTACTTGCGTAACCCTGACAGCTAGGGCACGTTCATGATTCCGATTTCGCTTGAATTTATCTAGTATCTTATATACATCCGACATAAATAAATCTCTATCGGCTACACCCTCACAGCAGAGGCACGGTCTCGGATGTAGTCACGGAAAAATATTTTTATAAACCGTATTGACAAGGCGAACAAAGAACAAGTATTCAAATACCAGTTACTTTACAACCTTATTAAGCGGGGATATTCCATAAAAGATTATTTTAATTTATTTAATCAAATTAAATAAATATATGCATGCAACAAGTAAAGAAAAGAAACAAAAAACATTAGATTTTAAAGGGCTAATCATATCGGGGTGTCCAGAATCAGACTCGCTCTGATACCATTTTATAGGGGTTTTATGGGGGAATATCGGTAACGCAGCGGAATCGCATAAAATCAAAATTTTCCGGTTTCAAAACTTTTTCTCGGATCAATTAAATAAACTTATTTATTTAATAATCCAATTATCAAATTCTGAAAAATTACACAAGAGAATCAAATTTCTTGGTAATTACCGAATTACCCCAAAACTTTGAAATTTATCATTTTAGTCCAAAAGTTGTCAAATACAATTTTGGATGATTCTAAATCATTTCTAAAATATTTTTCAACACATCTAATGCATCAAAATCAGATTACCACAAATCCCCAATTTTTAGTCTAATGTCGTGAGCCACCCAAAATTTTCAATTAATTACAATTTGGTCCCTTTGTTCAAAACATGCCAAGATCAAATCCAATCAACCTAAAATTTTACATGCATCATATTCATACCATAATACATCACATATATGAAAAGCCCCAAATTTGGATAGGTTATGAACCCTAATTTTTCAATTTCATCAAATTGTCCAATTTCACCAAATTTACAAAATCCAACACTTTAATCCATTCAATACTTCACCAATCTAGCCTCACCACTTTGAAAAACTCTAGAAAAATTCTAGGTCACCAAGGAGTGGCTTACAACTCTAGAATGGCAACTTGATTTTCTAAAAATCAAAAGTAAAGCTTTGAACCATTTCAAGCTTACTTACATGCATCAATCTTTCATTCAAGTTCACAACAAAAAAAACACAAACTATAAGTAGAGAGACAACATCAAAGCAACACAAGATGAAGCTAAGCATGTTAGAAATATTTTTCATGTTGGAAGATTTGAAAGAAAACTTACAAAACCTTAAGATTTCCAAGCTTTTCCTCTTTCTTCAAACTTTTCTCTCAACTACTTTTGTGTTTATTTTGTATCTAATGAACTTGTTAAACCCTAAAAATGAAACAAAACAATATATACTCTCCAAAAAATAGCCCTTGCCGAATTTGGTAGTATAAAATATCTAGATATTTAATTTTGTTTCATTTAAAGTTACTTTATCAACTTGTTAATTTGATCATTACACTTTAATGAAAATTCAACAAGTCAACAAAAGCAACTCAAAAATAACAATTATATTTATTTAGGTATATTGCCGAAAATTACATTCAAATAAAGGAAAATGATATTTCAATTTTAAACACTTTAAACAAATATCAAAGAAGTCAAATCAAATTTGACTACCATTTCTTTACTTTAAAGTCAATAATAAACACTTATAATCATTTCCTAACTTTATCATTTGGTAAGATATTTATATTTTAATTATATTAATTATTTAACAATTAAATAATAATTAAATACAAATATTTCAAATATATGTATTATATTTACATTAAATATCTCAAGTACGTATATTAATGATATATGTCAAATACCTTTATTTGACAATTTATTAATGTGTATTTAATAATATCATATATTAAATACAAATACACATTAATTAGGAAATGACTGTTCGGCCCGTTCGCATGTATATTTCGTTTAACGTTTAAACGATTTATAAATAATCACCATTATTCATAAAAGTTGCCCTAGTGCTCTACGAGTATATTTCATTAGTGAGACTCTCTAGATTCAGGTATATCCCTCACAAAATCCAATTTCGTCCATAATTACCCACCCGTAAATTATGACGACCACGGATAAACTAGCTGAATCATACACGTCGAGGTCATTGCATACGTATAATCCATCCGTCACAGGTATCTGGATAATCCCAGAGATATAGGTATACGTCAAATCTCTATAGGTATTATCTCGTCGACGTTTCTATTAGCAATCTATAAATAACATTTGAAACTCACTTCCGAAGTATACTATGGCCATAGATTTAACTGATTGCTAATCATATATGGACTACCTATGCCCTGTACACAGGACTGACGGATCCTATCTTGACACACACAGGATATCCTGAGGATCGGTCCACACCCAACAAAAATGCGGAGGTCTGATCTAAATAGATCGGTGACGTGACTGCCATCTAAGTGTGGAGGATGTCTCATACATCCATATTGGTGTCTCAAGTCGAAGGACCACTATGCTACTCAACCCGAGAAGATTCTTATTGACGTTGGTGTACCATCCATTAAGAATCTTTGGTGAGTCGTTCAGGGTTTATCCACTATAAACACCTACACGTCTATACGAGTCTCCCAAGACTCATGGTTCATTGGGATAAACTATCGGACCAAGTCACGATATACGACATACTGGTCTCAACGGATTTGACTAACCGACCCGTGTTAGTAAATCTTGACCATGAACTATATTTGATAATATACATTTAGCAGTGACACTTCCCAATGTCAATTACAAACTAACTTTGTAACTGTGTACTGCATTATATATTATCGGGCCTTTGTCTAATATATACATATCACTAAACCATATTTAGTTTCAATCTAATAGTAATTAGATCGAATACGTATATAAAAACAAGAGGTGTAACCACTAAGAAAGTAATATTATGGAAAAAAAATGGATTTTTGTATTCATGAATCAGACATAAATACGGTCCGAATTGGCACTCTGAGCACCAACCCCAACAACATTCACTTAGGGTTAATTAATTAACTAAGTCTCTAGAATTTCGACTAACACTAGGAAATTTTTTATCTAAGTCGTCTAGTTACTTCATTTGGTTTCGTTATAAAATTTCGGGTCGTTATAAATTCTCCCACATTAAAATTATTCGTCCTCGAATCAAAATATTTAAAGGATATGGAGTGTACCTTCATCCGTGAAGAGGTGGGGGTACTGCTCTCTTATGGTTTCTTCTGATTCCCATGTGGCCTCTTGTTCCTTGTGATGTTGCCAAATCACTTTGATTGAGGAAATCCATCGAAGTCGTAGCTTTCTTGTCCCTCTACCCCCGATAGCTACTGGTTGTTCCGAATAAGATAAGTCTTGATGGATATCGACTGTCTAGGGCTCCAACACATGAGATTCATCACGCAAATACTTTCGTAACATAGATATGTGCAAATCTGGATGCATTCTATCCATGCTAGGTGGAAGCGCCAATTCATAATCGCTCCCGCCAACTCTCTGAAGTATCTGAAACGGCCCAATAAAGCTACGGTTGAGCTTACCCTTTTTGTCTAATCTCACAACTCCTTTAAAATGAGATACTGTTAGAAACACAAAGTCCCCCACCTGGATCTGCAAGTTCTTTATACTGTGGTATGGATAACTTTTCTGGCGACTCTGAGCCGTAGACATCCTTTCTCTGATTAACTTTATTTTTTTACTGCATCCTGTACTAAATCAGACCCCAGCAACTTCTGCTCCCCGGTTTCAAACCATCCAACTGGAGATTTACACTGCCTACCATACAAAGCTTCAAATGGTGCCATTTGAATACTTGCTTGATAACTATTATTATAAGTAAATTCTATAAGTGGCAAGTGCTAGTCCCAGCTACCCTAAAAATCAATCACACAAGCCCGAAGCATGTCTTCTAAAGTCTGTATGGTCCACTCTGTCTGACAATCCGTTTGAGGGTGGAAGGTTGTACTAAAACGTAACTGGGAAACCAAAGCCTCCTAAAATGATTGCCAGAATTTGGAGGTAAACTGAGAACCTCGATCAGAGACGTTTGAGATAAGTACTCTATGCAACGATATTATCTCATCCAGGTACAGTTTAGCATATTTTGTTGCGGTGTAGCTGGTCCTGATTGGAAGGAAGTGAGCAGGCTAATACAGACCATTCGATTAAAGGTAAATGACTCGGATCAGCGCCACGTGGTGTCAAGGATTTCATCGGTTGAATTTCAAATGAAGGGACGAGATTGGGGCGACTGTTCAATTGGCATCCAAATGTCTAATTGCATCCAGTTTTAGCGCGCAAGCTACGGATACGCGACATGTGGCACCTTGGGGAGACAAAGCGAGTGAAACCCTAGGCTGATGTGATAGGCATTTAAAAATGGTAATGGTGGTTTCACAACATCCAAATGGTAGTTTTGAAGATCGATGGTGGCATTAATGAAGCAATCGTGACACCAAAAAAAAAAAAGGAACCTTTTGGCAATATGAGTACCATACTGACCTGAGGAGTACGACGCAGTTTAGAAATCAGAAAGGCTAAGACCCAAAGACAAAGGGATAATCCACACCAATGTTTGAGTTCCCGGCATCAACTCACAAACTTGTTGATACCCAGAATTAGGGGACAAATATTGATAGTGTTTTTCAACCCATGAACTTTGAGGACAAGAATGGGTATGATAGTCTTTCCTCACTTAGCAGATCAAGGTCCAAGGCATTTATGAAAATAAAAGATTATGCCGAAGTGCTCAGGCTCGGGGCAATAGAGTGTTCGGGCTTGGGGGATGAAGAGATACTCGGCGTCAGTATGGTTTGTTGTGATATTGACCAAACCTAGTGAAGCAGTATCAGTTTTTAAAGAACCTCAACACCAAATGGTGGCCGACCCCAAGACAAATTTTGTTGACCAACCCGACTTGGTAGAAAGAACTAAGGTCAGGTTCGGCTTCAAAACGTCACCTCGACATCGGTTCTGGACCCGACCACGTTGGAAAGGGGGATCTTATCTTCTAACACATAGGCGATCGGTCACATGGGCAAAACAGTTTACAACAGTAAAATGAAAGGTTTGCAGACTGACAACGCGTGTAATAATACACCGAAAGGTGAAAATAATGGAGAGCCACAAACAGGAATCAACTAAAGTCAAGAGAATAGAGTTACTTTTGGCATGGTAATAGTAGAGGGAACACATGGCTGGCATCATGAGCATAACACGTGACAATAAGCAACAATAGCAAGAAGACGAGGGGGACGACACGTGTTGAAGCAATAGTAGATCTAGATATGCTATATGAATGGAATGAGAATTTATTATAAGTGGTGAAAAAAAATTGATTCTTGACTTGTAAAAAGAGAGCAAGAAAACTTAAGTGTAATAAAGAACTAGTAAAAGGTCGGTCAGACCAGTTAGAGAGAGAAAGAGAGGTCGGTCCAACTCGAGGTGCTAATAAAAACACCATTTTTTTGGTGGTCGTAGGTTGGATTCATTCTGCCGAACCACGTTAAATCATCTGTTTTGTCTGTGTGTCTTTATCTTTTGCCAAATTTACTTTTGGTTTCCATCAAACCAAACAAATACATAGTTAATGGAGGTTTGTTCGAAGAGTTAATTTCCCTGATTATTCCTGTAACGAAAAGCAGCTGTAAACATGATTAATAATAAGCGTTCTTGATTCTACATTTATGAGAGGAGTGTAGTTGCATATTGGTAGTACCGCTGATAATATAGATTTTTGATTTAGGTTTTAATATTTTTGTTTTAGATTTTAATATATTAAAAAAGATAGATTTAAGATTAGGTTTCAATTAGTTTCAGATTTAGGTTTAATACGTTAAATAAGTGTAAGTGTCCCCAATGGGTGTGGTTTGGTGATGTATAGTTCAGAATCTGGCTTTCAGGTCCTGAATTTGAATCTAGAGAGTGCTTTTCTTGTAAGAGCCTAAGACAGTCAGAGATTTTATCTGCTCCGCTTAAGCCCGGAAGGGGTGATTTGGCGGTGGGTTTTCCAACGATTTTAAAAAAAAAAAACGTTAAAAAAGTGTGACGTTAGATTTAGATTTAGGTTTTAATTATTATTATTTTTAATTATACATTTTAACAGTGAAAGGTATTATCAATTAGAATAAGAAAGTTTTTTACTTTAATTAGATTAGTATTTTTTATGTATACAATAATATAAATTTAATAATTGTATAAATATAATTATAGATTTTGATTTCAATTAAAATAGTGAAAGATTTTGAATTCATTTAGATTTGTATTTTATTTTATTTTATATATTATAGAGTTTGATTTCAATTAGAATAGATCTGTTTCAATATAATTTTTAAGTTAAGTTTTTTTTTTTTTTAATAATCCTATATGGCGCGAACATGAAAATATTTAACTTGCTAATATAACTTTAAATATAATTATAAGATTTTGAATTCATTTAAATTAACATTTGTCATTTTTAATATATTTCTAAATTAAATTTATTTTTTTAATAATCCTACATATAGGTGCTAAAGTTTGTACAGTGAAAATAACAATTATTTGATGTTATGGTATGATAAGGAAATGAATAAACAAAAAACGGATGTTCATAGGGCCGGATCGACCCGCGACTCGACCAGCAACGACCCGACCCGACCCGGTTGGGTTCTTAAAAAAAATTGAAAAATTTTGACCTGATCTGATCCAATACAAATTTTATTATTTTTCTAAAATTTTTATTATTTTTCTAAAATTTTTATTATTATTTCTAAAGTTTTACTATTATTTCCTTTGCTTATTACTTTTTTTATATTAAAACATTATATATATGATAATTTTGAGACATAAAATAACTAATTATATATTTCAAAATAATTAATTTATTAAAAAAAAAGTATTTTTAAATGACCCCGACGATCGGGTTCCACTTCTCTGCGACCCGACCCGATCGGGCCTAACAAAATTTTAAAAAACCCGACCCAACCCGTGAACACCCCTAAAACACACTAGTTAAAAAAAGAGATGGTAATAATAATTGAGGGCAATTTTGGTATTTAGAAGAGCGTGCAGATTTTAAATTGATTTTTTTTTAAAGAATTATTAAATGTGTGTATAGTAAACGAGTGTTCACAGTATAAGTTAAGAGTTCAAATAACCTCACTCATATAAAAAATAACATAACTACTCTCTATAATGCTATAGCCTCTAGAAATTAAAGATTAGAGCATGCTTGAAATCATATTAAAAATATTTTATCAAGGTTAACAATATTTAAATTCTGTTCAAAAAAGATAATTAAACAGCAAACTGCCAATTTAATTACCACCTCCTTGATATCTTCAATCCCCTTGCGAGGCCTTCCTCTACCCTTGTGTGGTGAGGGCAAAGGCAATGATGCCTCCTGAGCTGAAGCTGCAGCTTCTCTTGCTTGGTGCTGAGGCAATGTCCCCATGTTCATAGCTGTTGCAGAAGTTGATTTATTAGGCCGTCCTGGGAATTGAGCATGTGGCCTTCGTTTTCCATTCTTATGTTGATGCTGTAGAGGAAGTGATGCATTAATGGTT
>SKCR01024394.1:0-139881 GCA_019454045.1 Zanthoxylum bungeanum | reverse complement strand
AGTAGTAGCAGTACTAGGAATTGATCCATATGCCACAGTCACTTTTCGGGTTGGTCCAAACATTTAGAACATTATTTTCATGTTTTAAGATTTGTGTTGTAAGCCTTAATATTGGAGACTTTCTTCGGAGATTTGTTAAATTGTAATTTAAGAAATTGTATGACATGTAGAAAGTTCAAATTAAAGAGGTCCGTGAACCCCTTTCTAGGGTTGGGCCCGCTCTAGAGAGGGGGTCGTGATAGAAGGATTCTTATTTTTGTAAAGAGGAAAGTCCACAAAGTTCATTATAAAAGAATAGTTCGTCCTAAGCCCTAGACGATTATATATTAAAAAAAGCCTCATAACATATTTTGGAGTCCTCATAGCATAGAAGAACGCCTAGAGTAAGGGAATGACGAGTGCTTTAACTGGTGTTGGAGTTTGAAGACGAAAGTTGCAACGAGAGTTCTTTCTTCCATTTTCTCTCTAGTTTTTCTTTTGTGAGTCATTGTTTTGTATTTATAATGATTAGCTTGTCTTTATTGTTTATTATGAGTAGCTAATTCATTAAATCTATGATTGTAATGAATCTGAAGCAAGTTTATTAATTAATTTGCATATTTTTATTCTTTGGGTTGGTTATTGATTATTGATTATTCTCTGTTTTTTATGTTTATTTTATTTATTTGACCAATAGTAGAATAATCTTGGTAAATCCTTAGGAATTTGACATAGGAAATTTGAATTAACCATGGGAATAATAGCATGTGATTTATTCGTTGAATAAATTCCCATGCAAGATAGAAATATACCTAAAGGGCATGCGTAGCCATTATTAGAACCTGACCTTAATAAATCTGGTTTAAATTAATTAATATAAACATATAGTTAATTAGTTTGAATTGAATATTTTCACATGACCATCGAAAGAGGCTTATGAATAATTTAGTGTTCTAGGTTAATAATTAATAATAACCACTCAATTGAATGAAAAATACTTGGACACATTACGTGCATGCTTAGGTGAAATTACAACAGTAGGTTCTTCTATCTTATAATGTTTCTTCAAAAAGTGTTATTTGTTCTTTGTTTAATTTCAATTAAATTTGATTTAATCAGCTCTCCTCCTCAATAGTTTAGTTTTAAGTTAAGTAGGTTAATCTTGATATTAATAAGATAAATATTAAATCTTTGTGGGTTCGACATCCGACTATCAATCACTATATTATTTGAGCGATATTTGCACTTGCGTGCTAGATATATAATATCGTGATCATATCATAACTTGTATAAATTATTTACGGATATTTACACATACTACGGGTTTAATACGCACAACATCAGCTCCATGATGCTTAGATGGTATGCAGTTCAATTGCTCGACAATAGAAATCAGAAACGACCAATTCTGGATATTATTCATCAGAAAGGGGAAGATAATTCTTTTAGAAAATTTAATTAATGAAGAGCGAAATTGCACTCCTTATAATAAACTGCAAAAACATATATTTCAAGTAAATGAATATATTGCAATTTATACCTACATTGTTATTACGTCTGCATGATCAATAATAAGAACCTACTCGCACCAATGAAATATATTGTCTCTATTAGCACAAAAGGAACTGCATAAACATAACCATAAGTACGATAGAAAATAAAGCATTAAAGTATACTCATTTAATAGATTCGTACCTAAATAGAAGAGAGATAATCAACATCTAGTTCCTTGTTATTGATTGTGGTTTTTCACCTCCAGAAAGTTTGAAGCATGGGAAGGGGTAGAATGGGGTTTGCACTGGGCTCGAGGAGGAGAGAGGTCAGACAGAGGGGGCCCGAGCCCCAAGTACAGAGGAACACCCGAGGAAAAATCAATTGACAAAGGTAGGTTGGTCTACCGATCTGACCTAAAGAAAATGTATTAAATTCGACAATATTTGAACAAACATGGAATCTGACCCGATGGGGTCAGCGGCTACCGACCTGACCTGATAAAGAAATAAGGAAGAGTTGATTCAGCACCATTCACCTCGGTACGTCAATCCGGGGACCGAGGATGAGGTCGCAGTATCTTGTACCTACAGGTATATGACATATGCCTTACATGAAAGTTTGAGCTTCTAGAAGAACTGATGTGACGAGAGTAAGTCAACGACTTTCCTTAGTAAGAGACTCTGACATAATGTATGAGTGGTTGAGTGGTAGGCTGTCATTGTGGCAGAACGTGTGGCAGTGGACAAAAGGTAGGAATGATAGGTTTCTGCTGGCAGATGGTAGTTGAGTGAGAGACCATAACTATTGTTTGTAGAGTGGTTGGGGAAAAGGAGCATGAGCAATGAAGATAGGGTGACACAAGCTGATGTCATGGATTGGTGGAATAGTAAGTTTGAAGGCCTATATAACGGGGTTGAAGCCACAAATTTAAGAGTTAGCAATTTCGATATTTAGCCACTTGTAAAGAGAAATCTAAAAGCTTAGTGATAGAGAGAGAGAGTAGGCCGGTTTTGACCCGAGTAAGTAATAAAATTCCTCCTCTTTACTCCTATGGATGTATGTTGGAGCCACTTTCCGCTGAACCACGTTAATCTCTTGTTTTCTCTGTGACTTTCTGTGTTCTTGCTATGTTTGCTTTGGTTCCCAACTAACCAAACAAATTCGCTGCTTGGGCGACATTTATTCGAGGGGTTGAATTCTCAAATCGCCATTGAAACGAAAAACAGCCGTCAATACTTGTTTTTCCCGGCCTTTGTGATTTTCTAGGAGTAGTGAAGTATGTTAATTGAATTCTTAACAATTTATTGAAAAATGATTTTTTAGTAGTTCGACATATGAACATAATCATATGTCGAAGTTAAACAGTCAAAATCAGGAAACAGAACCAAAAACAAAATTTGCAGCATTGAGATTGTGTGAAAAGGATAAAAACTCACTGCAAGTAAGTTGACAGGAGAAGCAACAATCATGTCTGAAGTGTAGAAATCTTTGTATAACTTATGCTCATCCTGAACAGATCAATGACAAATTTAAAAGGCAATGCTGAAAATGAGTAACATGCTAATTCATCATCCCTATACTCTACCAAATTAAATAATGATAATGATGTAAAATTTAAAGTAATTGAAAGAAGAACACTTACAGTCATTTTAACAACAATGTAGACCTAGGTTGCACGGATATTGACACGGACACGAGAAATGTCATTTTCTAAAAAAATAGGACACGGACACTCTGGGAAACATTAATAATTTAAAATAATAATAGATTTTTTTTTAAAAAAAGATATTATAAATATATATAAGCAAAACAATATATAAACAAAGTTGACTCTTTGAATTTTGACGTTTCAAAAACGTATCCATAATTCATATTCTTATTTTTAAAATTTAATGCATGGAATGTTTCCGAACGTGTTTAAAGCGTTTCCGTGTCCCAACCTTTTCAAAAATGTAGAATGGTGAGAAAATACCGTGTCTGGGCTTTCAAGGTGTAAACTTGAAGATCTAGTACAAAAATACGTAATTTGATTATCTATGTGTCACCCATGTGACCATATAGCAGTATATAAATATGGAATTTTTCAAGAGGTCCCAAGAATATAGTATGACTCTTTGCAGCATTGAGATGCACATTATATGAAATTTACATTATTACAAATAAGTATTCACATAGTAAGCTTGAAGACTTGAAAATGCATTCCCTAATCAAAATAGTCAAGTCACATGCTGAGACTATATTTATTCAAGAAATTTATGAAAGAAGAAAGCTTCAAAATGAAGGTGGCGTTCTAGCGTATTGATTCACATAAGGTACTAGCAATACAATGTGCAACAAGTTTAGCATATGATTGATCAATGATGCATCCATGATAAATTGAGGGGAAGCATCAATGTCACAATAAAGAGAATCATATTTATCAAAGATGAGATAATGACTTTAAGGAACCTACATGAATTGTACTTTTCTTCTTTCACTAAGTTTTTATCCCGATCATTGAGTTTTTCTTAATAAAATTTTAATGAGATAATAATACATGTTTTTAAACTAAATGTGAACAATGCATTCTTTTTCCTTTACCAGTTGTTTCCTATGTTGTTTTCACTAGCAAAATTTTTAATGAGATTCTTCTTTATAAGATAAACATTAAAGGGAAAATGTTATGAAAATATTTTTTTTAATGTGAATGTTTATCCATACAATTTCTAAACTCCCAACTTATGATTATTAATCTCCCCATTACCTCTCATAATCTCTTAATTAAATATTCACTTTCTCTTATATTTATGAAAATTATTTTATGATTTATGATTGTAAACCTATAAAAAGAAATGTTTATACTTAAATCATTTGTACACTTAAAAGATTACATAAAAGAATAAATTCATATGATTAAAGAAGGTTTATCATCGCTATAATTTCTTGTTTGCCTTTATTATTTAAGATGGAAGAGTGTGTCTAAAGTCTAATGCTTCCATGGAACTACCAGCAAAAGTAAATGATGCAACCTTTTAGCAAATGATGATACATTCTTTATTTAATAGATTTACAAAAGCTTCGGTGAAGCGTGTATGTACAAATGCAACTTGCTAGAAGTTCAAAATTCCGGAGGAGTCCCTGAACATTTTCCTTCAACGACGAGGCTGATAAATGCGTCGAGTGGCGGTGCATTTTGGGCTACTGGAGACTTTGGACATCACACACTTGTTAGCAAGCTTCTTCCCACAGTACTTTGCAGGCCTCACTGGAGACTTTGCTTCATTCAAGTTCAGATTCAACTTCTTTAACACAGCCTTCGCATCCATTTCATTTCCAACGCCGCCTGTAATCACAAAGATAATTACATAAATGTTTTTTTTTTCTTTTTTTAATAATCACAATCTACAAACCTTTGAGAGGCTCTGTTCCTTTCTGGGAAGAGTCTTTAGATTCCACAAACTCGTCCAGATCCGACGAATCGTAGCCATCGAAACTGGGGATGATAAAGTAACTTTCTTCATACTGAGTCAGCCAAAAATCACGAAAGCGCGGCGAAGTCTTCACAAGGTCCCACCACTCCTGCGAAAAATCCTCCACTTCACTAAACGCAGCGTTCGGTACAAAAATCGGCGCATACGGATTCAATCTTGACCTTCGATCATCCACCATGGCCATCGCTACTCAAAAACTCTTTAACTGATCGACAAACAAAAACGAACGAGGCATATATCAAGGTATTGAAAACCAGAAATCATAACAGCCGTACGACCAAAATGGTAAAGACTTACCGTGATCGCTGTTTCTTCTGTTCAGTCCCTAAGATAAGTGTCAACTACAACATAAATATGTCTTTATAAAAGGATAACATGAGGTAATCCGGTGACTAAACCGGCACGTGTACTTTTAGGTTCATGATTGTATTTGATGATCATTTGCACAGTTGAGCGAGGAATATGGTAATCGGACGGTTGATATGAATTTGATAGTGGAGATATTTTGATTTCTTCATGGGAAATTATCCCTAATCTTATTCAAAAACTTTTAAAATCTTTAATTTTCACCCGAAATTCAAAAAATGTTTATTTTCCCACCTAAATGTTATAATTTTACTGACGTCATAAGGGTTTTTTTATCATTTGATAATATCAGAATGAAAGTAAATATTTTTTAAACTTCGGTGAAAAAGTGAATACTTTTTATATTTTTATTATTTTGGATGAAATGTGAATTGTAATTGTTTTTTTGGAAGTTAAATGGATATTGCTTAATTATGAATATTATTTTATTTTATTTTATTTTAGATATTTAAATTAAATAACTTAAAATTTTAAAAATATAAAAATTTTTTTTTTTTTTTACGGATTTAGATATTCAAAAATCCGCACAAATAATACATCATCCAGATCCACAAAAATGTAATATATACATAAATTCGGATCCATGTATATCCGGATATGTATTTTGTTAGATAAATTTTTTGTCATTTTTATAGTTAAAGTTATATTTTCTCATTAATTATTTTAGTCAAGCGAATTTGGATCTGGATATGGATCTGTACATATATTAGAAATTTAAATCTAAATTCGTATTTTTTGAATACGGATCTAGATTTTTTCAAATCTTTTAAGATATAACTGTCATCCCTACATATATAAATATTTGAAAATTCATAATTTTTCACTTGAATTTTTCAACATCTATTAAAGTATTATTTTTATTTTTTCGCTCGAAATTAAAGAGTGTTCATTTTTCTACCAAAAGTTCAAAGAATGTTCACTTTTCCACAATGACTTTATCAAATTACTGAAATATCCTTATGACGTCAGCAAAACTCAACTTCGTTAACGTCAAGGTGGAAAAAAAATATGTTGACGGCTGATTTTGGTCTCAGGGCAATATGGGAATATTACTCCCGAGATAATCCTCCCTCAATAGTGAATTTGTTTGGTTATGGGGGACCAAAAGCAAACTTAGCAAAAGACAAATAATACACCAATCGACAAGGAGATTTAACGTGGTTCGGTGGATTTGGATCCGACCTACGTCCACGGGCACAAACAAGATGATACTTTTATTATTCAAATGCGCTTCTCAAACCGTTCTTTGTGTTTTACAAGTCAGAGCTTGGTGATTCTCATGCTGATATTGGTTTTCTTTTCCATTCTCCTCCTCTTAAGCATACTCTACCCTCCTATTTATAATAGTGCAGAAATCAGATTCCTTCTTTTACAAGGGTTTCCTAGTTGAAACAATTTCCCTTTCCCATAAGGATTCCTAGTCAAAAACTACATTTACTTCCTTTATCATACTAGGACATTGACTTACTAGTTTACCCCATGAAAGTAGGATAACTTATTGTCTTATCTTGTATGGATAGAATGCCTTATTTTCCCGAACATGTCTTGCCCTATGCTCGGTCTTCATGTGGTCGGTCATAATAGTTTTTTGTACTGAGAATGCTGTTGTCGACCTGATAATTGCCCGGTCATCTTGAACTCAAGTGCTCGGTCACTAACCGTAAAGTTCCCGGCCCCTTACTGTTGACTCTTTAGTGGTCGGGTCGGCATTAATAATCTTAACTGAGAAGTGAATTACCTTTTTTACCCCTGTCGTGCTGCTTAAATAACATAGTGCCTGAAAACACCATCAACATCTGTCCCCTAGTTCTCGGTTCCAACGAGTATGCAAGTTGGTGCCGGGAACTATATAAAGATGGTGTGCTGATCGCTTTACTGGTGGTCGCTCTAGAATCACAGAGAAATTACCTTCGCCATCAACTAAGTCTTCTGTTTCTATCTTCATATCCTCGGTTATTGGAGATGTTGATCCTATTCAGAACGATTCTCCACCTCAAAGCAAATTGCTTACTTGGGTCGTTCCATCAGGAGATTAAGTTCCTCTTGTTGTCCAAACTAGGAATGACTCCTCCTCTGTAATATCTGTACCAGAGATTTAGAGGTCTTGACCCCTGACTGATCTAATCTTGATTGTGAGGAGAAAATTTTGCCTCTGAGCTAACGATGATGTGCTCGGTGGCATGTGATCCTGTCTCGAGCTGTGAGATACTCTCGGACATGGGGGAATGTTACGTCCTCAGTCCGAAGGACTGACTCGGTGGGACGCAACTCGACCCCGAATGAAGAGAGGCACTTGGATCTGGGGGAATGTTACGTCTCCAGTCCGAATGGCTGATTCGGTGGGAAGTAACCCGACCCCGAATGAAGAGAGGCACTTGGACCTGGGGGAATGTTACGTCCCCAGTCCGAAGGACTGACTCGGTGGGACGTACCCCGACCCCGAGCTGAGAAAGACACTTGGACCTGGGGCAATGTTACGTCCCCAGTCCAAAGAGGTAGACTCGGTGGGACGTAACCTGACCCCGAGTGAAGAGAGGCACTTGGACCTGGGGGAATGTTACGTCTCCAGTCCGAAGGGCTGATTCGGTGGGAAGTAACCCGACCCCGAATGAAGAGAGGCACTTGGACCTGAGGGAATGTTACGTCCCCAGTCCGAAGGGCTGACTCGGGGGACGTACCCCGACCCCGAGCTGAGAAAGGCACTTGGACCTGGGGCAATGTTACGTCCCCAGTCCAAAGAGGTAGACTCGGTGGGACGTAACCCGACCCCGAGTGAAGAGAGGCACTTGGACCTGGGGGAATGTTACGTCCCCAGTCCGAAGGACTGACTCGGTGGGACGTACCCCGAGCTGAGAAAGGCATTTGGACCTGGGGGAATGTTACGTCCCCAGTCCAAAGGGTTGACTCGGTGGGACGTAACCCGACCCCGAGTGAATAGAGGCACTTGGACCTGGGGGAATGTTACGTCCCCAGTCCGAAGGGCTGACTCGGTGGGACGTACCCCGAGCTGAGAAAGGCACTTGGACCTGGGGGAATGTTACGTCCCCAGTCCAAAGAGGTAGACTCGGTGGGACATAACCCGACCCCGAGTGGAGAGAGGCACTTGGACCTGGGGAAATGTTACGTCCCCAGTCCGAAGGGCTGACTCGCTGACTCGTACCCCAACCCCGAGCTGAGAAAGGCACTTGGACCTGGGGGAGTGTTACGTCTCAAGTCCGAAGGGCTGACTCGGTGGGACGTACCCCAACCCCGAGCTGAAACAAACATCGATCTCGGCGGTACAAGAGCAGACCCGAGCCGGAAAGAAAACATCTGACCTCGGCGGAACGAATCCAGCCTTGAGTCGATTAACCAAGCGGCCTCGGCGGAATGAATCTAGCCCCGAGCCGATTAATCAAGTGGCCTCGGCGGAAAGAATCCATCCCCGAGCCGATTAATCAAGTGAGACTTATTCAGAAGGGAAGTGAATCAACCTTTTGAAACCCTACCGAATCTGGCACGGGCGTCCCCTTACCAGACCAGTGAAAAACAAAAACAAATCTCTGGAAAATAAAATTAACAGGCGGGGGCGACTTATCGCTTATCCCAAAACAAAACGTTTCGCAAGTATAAACAACAACACGGATGCCTCAAAACAGCGTCCTGTCCGAGGTCTCCAAAGCACAATTCTGAATCTTTCAAGTCAGTGTCCCTGTGAACCAGGATTTGGATCAGTAGAGCGTTTTAAAATGGAAGGGCACATCCTCTATACGTCAGGTCACTGTGGAGCCTGTTTATTTGTGTGAGGGCTCCTCCTTACCGCGCTGGAGTAGGCACACGCCACATGGGCACAACGCCTCCCCGTGCTGCGCCTCTCTTGGATCCAAATGATGAAAGGATCAAAGAGTGTCCGGGATGCTAAGGGTATATTCCTCCTTAGGTCCGGTATCACTGGAGCTAGCAATCGTCACGGGGGCTTTATCCCCCGTGCTATGCTTTCCCACGGATCCATTACATCGGGTAAGTGAGGATCAAAAGAGTGCTCGACACATTAAGGGCATGTTCTTCCTTATGTTCGGTAACACTGGAGCAAGCAATCGCCACGGGGGTATCATCCCTCCCCGTGCTATGCTTCTCACGGATCCTATGCATCGAGTATGTCCCTGAATATTCTGAGGACCCCGAGCTAAAGAGACATTTGGTCCTGGGGGAATGTTCCGTCCCCAGGCCGATAAACACGACTCGGTGGGACGTAACCCGACCCCGAGCTGAAAGAAAGACTTGGCTCTGGGGGAATGTTACGTCCCCAGTCCAAAGAAGCCGACTCGGTGGGACGTAACCCGACCCCGAGCTGAAAGAAAGACTTGGCTCTGGGGTAATGTCACATCCCCAGTCCAAAGAAGCCGACTCGGTGGGACGTAACCCGACCCCGAGCTGAAACAAACATCGATCTCGGCGGTACAAGAGCAGACCCGAGCCGGAAAGAAACATCGGTCTCGGCGGCGGTACAAGAGCAGACCCGAGCCGGAAAGAAACATCGATCTTGGCGGTACAAGAGCGGACCCGAGCGGAAAGAGACATCGGTCTCGGCGATACAAGAGCAGACCCGAGCCGGAAAGACACATCGGTCTCGGCGGTACAAGAGCAGACCCGAGCCGGAAAGACACATCGGTCTCGGCGGTACAAGAGCGGACCCGAGCCGGAAAGAAACATATGGCCTTTGTAGGGCGTCACGGTCGGCATGTTGAACCTTTTCGGGAATTTTGCTGATTTTATTTCTTCTGTGAGGGGGGATTCCTCTTTGTCATCTCGGGCGTCTCCTGTACCTGTTTTGAGGCTTGCCCCCACTTGGCCATCTCTTTCTTTAACCAAGATTTTACCTCGCTATTTGGGCCGCCATGTCGCCTTCTGCGCTCTTCTTCATGTCTGTTGCCACGGGTGCTGTGTTCCTCACGCCTTGGGATCTCCCGAACAGTCTCGTCATACTCTGTGTCTCCTCTTCTTATGAGCGGAGACTATCATAAGAGTAATCTGTCGAACGTCTCTTTCTTCTTCTTCCCATGTGTCCTCTACTTGTGAATCTTCTTCCACAACTATGGATTTTATCCCGTAAGGCCCCCTCCTCCTAGGTCCATCGTCCTCACTTGTATCCACAACCCTCTTTCCATCTGCTATCTCTCATCTTCTTTGATTAGCTCTGGTTTCAGGCTTCTCGCGGTTCCCCCCTTCCATTCTCTCCAGTCGGTCCATCATGGTTTTTATGAGGGCCTGACTATCATCCATGTCATTCCTTATGCTTTCTTCTATCTTCTTCATCCAATCTGTGGCTGGATTCCCCAACGATTGGTGATTTTCGCCTTCTGCCATCGTCTTACTACGCGAACCGCTTTTTGTTGAGTTCCCCACAGACGGCGCCAACTGTTGACGGCTGATTTTGGTCTCAGCGCAATATGGGAATATTACTCCCGAGACAATCCTCCCTCAATAGTGAATTTGTTTGGTTATGGGGGACCAAAAGCAAACTTAGCAAAAGACAAATAATACACCAATCGACAATGAGATTTAACGTGGTTTGATGGATTTGGATCCGACCTACGTCCACGGGCACAAACAAGATGATACTTTTATTATTCAAATGCGCTTCTCAGACCGTTCTTTGTGTTTTACAAGTCAGAGCTTGGTGATTCTCATGCTGATATTGGTTTTCTTTTCCATTCTCCTCCTCTTAAGCATACTCTACCCTCCTATTTATAATAGTTCAGAAATCAGATTCCTTCTTTTACAAGGGTTTCCTAGTTGAAACAATTTCCCTTTCCATAAGGATTCCTAGTCAAAAACTACATTTACTTCCTTTATCATACTAGGACATTGACTTACTAGTTTACCCCATGAAAGTAGGATAACTTATTGTCTTATCTTGTATGGATATAATGCCTTATTTTCCCGAACATGTCTTGCCCTATGCTCGGTCTTCATGTGGTCGGTCATAATAGTTTTTTGTACTGAGAATGCTGCTGTCGACCTGATAATTGCCCGGTCATCTTGAACTCAAGTGCTCGGTCACTAACCGTAAAGTTCCCGGCCCCTTACTGTTGACTCTTTAGTGGTCGGGTCGGCATTAATAATCTTAACTGAGAAGTGAATTACATTTTTTACCCCTGTCGTGCTGCTTAAATAACATAGTGCCTGAAAACACCATCAACAAAATATTTTTGAATTTCAAGTGGAAAATTGAATATTTTAAAAAAATTTGAGCAAAACTGAACTTTAAGTTTTGGGCGTAAAATTGATGATTTCACTTTCTTTATTGGTTGGTTAATATAATATATTTAATGGGCACAATAGGTCTTTCGAGAAAGTTCATCCAGTGGAAAAGCCGAGAATTTTCTGCAAGGTTGGGCCTATTATATTGTGTCACGTAAAATGATCTACGCTGCGCACAACGGGACAAGGCCCAATAATATGTGCAGGCCCATGCGGTTTTGTCGTATAATGTCGAAATTTGAACACCCATTAAACCTGGCGCGTTTTTTGCTCTTATTCGACTCGCACCTCCCAAATGGAAAACCCTAGCATTTGAATTTCATAAATTTCAGTGAAATCCAGTTGAGAAATTGATTTTCTTTTGGTAATGTACGCTTTTGTTTTGTGTTGTTAATATTTTACTATCATATTTACAAATATTTTTATCCCCTATCTTCTCTAGTGTTACCTAGGGATGACAGTGGGTAGAGTTTGGTACAGGTTTGTCAATATCAAACCCGCACCTGCATATGTAAATAAATTATCAAACCCGCACCATACCCGTTGGGGTTTTAATTTTCATTATCAAACCCGCACCCGCATATAAAAATAAATTACCAAACCCGCACTGGTACCAAACGTATTTTTTACGGGTTTTTAAAATATTGAATTCTCTTATGTTCTTAATAATATAATCTTTTTAATTAAACATTGATACATTTTTTTAACAAAAAAAAAAATTATATTTGACAGTTTACAAATTATGACACATAAATAAGAGTTTAAAATATTTATAACATAATGTCAAATTCATATTATCACAATTTCATCCCTGAATAACTAGCTGAATATTCTTCATTATGTTAAATTCATATCATCAAAATTATTGAACTATGACCAAAAGTAATTCAAAAATATTAAGAGAGAGCAAATCAAAAATTGTAAGTTAGTGAGTCATTTTATATGAAAGATTTTTTTGTCCTAAAGATATAAAACAAAAAAAATTAAACTTCCGGGGAGCGAATACCCGTAGTGGGTATCCGCTGGTTTTGAAACCCGCACCAAACCGCATCGGATTTTGTTTTAAATTACAAAACTCGCACCAAACCCGCTTAAATATATACCAAATCCTACCAATTGCTGGTGAGTTTTTGCGGGTTTGTGGGTGAAATTGCCATCCCTAGTGTTGCCACGTATCACCAGAGAAATTAGGGGATAAAATTATATTTAAATCCACATTTTAATTAATATTTATATTAAGTCTCCACTTTAATTAATATTTATAATACATTAAATTAAATCAATGTTTAATGGTACGTTATATTTTCACATATCTCAATATTTACAATGTATTTAAATTAATAATTATGATATATTGAATTTTCTACAAGATGTTGGGTTGGTGCTCAGAGCGCCAATTCCCGGTTGTATTTCTTTTGAATACTTCTGTAAAACATTATTATTATGAATAATATATGCAGTTTCTATAATATAATCTATCTTTTTTTATGGTAAAGACGTAATGACTTTAGAATGATTAGGTAGTCCATATGATTAGCAATCAGATAAAACCATGGGCCCGTGGTAAAGTTTAGAAGCTAGCTCTAAACATTCTTTTAGAGATTCCTAATAGAATAGTCGACTGGATAATATTGATTATTTATAAAGTCGTTTAAAGGTTAAACGCAAAATACATGCTAAAGGGACCCGATAGTCATTTGATTAATTATTGTGTATTTACATTTAATACTTGATTAATTTAAATACACCTTAATTAATAGTCAAATTGAGATATTTGACTTATATCCTAACTGAGTATATTGAGCGAGAATCCCATTCTCCTTCATATAATCCATGAACTCACCACTCATATATTCGCCGCCTCGATCAGATCGAAGGCATTTAATATATTTACCAGTTTGTTTTTCTACTTCATTTCGGAACTCTTTGAACTTTTCAAAGGTTTTCGATTTATGTCGCATCAAATAGACATAACCGTACCGTGACAGATCATCGGTAAAGGTAACGAAGTACGAATAACCAGTGTGAGCAGTTTGACTTAGTGGACCACATACATCAGAATGTACGAGTTCCAGTAAGTTAGTGGCGCGGTGTCCAACACCAGAAAATGAGGCTTTGCTCATCTTACCCTGAATACAGGATTCACAAGTTGGATAGGATTCAATGGTAAGATCTGGTATCAAACCATTCCTAACCAATTGGGTAAGGTGTTTAACGCCAATGTCACCAAGCCTCAAATGCCAAAGTTCAGTATTATTAATTACAGGTAAACTACGTTTATTAACTCCAGTATTTAATATATCTTTTGAAGTTTGCAATATATAATGACCATGTTGGTTTGGACAACAAATGATCTGGATATTATTTCTATCATATAAATATAAAGAACTATTCTTAATATTAATACAAAAGCCTTCTGTATCCAATACAAAAAGTGATATAATATTAGCTACACATCCAGGTACAAAATGGCATTCATTTAACAAAAGTGTCTCATTCGGCAATGAGATCTCGCATACTCCCACTGCAACTGCATCCAAAGAGTCTCCACTCCCGAACCACAACTGCATCTCCCCGGGCTTCAGCCTCCTACTTTCCTTCAGCACCTGCAACGAATTGCAAATGTGAATGGGACAAGCAGAATCTAAAATCCAGTTGGATGTAACGGCTTCACAAGCCAAAGATAAATCAATAACTGGAAAACTAAATGTACCTGATGTAGATGCTCTATCTCTCCTTAGCTGGGCGATGTAATCAAGACAGTTCCTTTTCCAATGCCCGACTTTGCCGCAGTGGTGGCATTTGTCTTCAGAAGCCCTCTTGGGCTTAGCAATCTTCGCCTATTGTTGAGGACCAAATGCCTTCTTCTTCTTTCCTTTCTTCTTCTTTCCTTTGGACCATCCTTGGAAGAAGCAGAAAGAGAAGTAGTTCTGGGAGGGCGAGTCGGTACTCCCTTCTTAAGGTTATCTTCTGGCGTGAGCAACATCCTATGTAGCTCCTGGTAAGTACTGACAGTCCCATTCATGTTGAAGTACATCACGAACTGGCGATATGAAGCTGGAAGCGAACCTAGAATGACACTCCAACCGAGAATGTCATTCAAGATGAGATTATGTTGCCTCAACTGATCGATCAAATCGATCATCTGAAGAACATATGGGCTAACATCTTGCCCCTCATCCAGACGCGCATGGAACAGTTCCATTGCGACTTTGTGAACAATCACTTGTTCTTGGTTCTCAAACGATTGTCTCAATCGCGTCATCATACTATAGGAATCTAGCATACCATAGTATTGTTTCTTGAGTTTCGGAGACAGTGAACTAAGGATGTATGATTTAACCCTTAAATCATCATCCTTCCAAGTTTCAAAAACTTGGCGTTCCTCCTCCGAAGCATCCGCACCCACAGCAAGGGGCAACGGACCCTCAAGAACATATCCCAGCTTTTCGGAATCGAGGACAATCCTCAAATCCAATTCCCAGTCGGCGAAGTTCTCAGCGTCTTTCAGTTTGTTCGCATCAAGCATACGAGCAAACTGATTTGTGGATTGTGCCGCCATCGCCAATCTATCATATAGATCACGAAAAACGGTTAGCAGAAATTAAGCAGTTTCATATAATATCAAAAGCATAAACTAGATCATGGATTTTTAATCTAAAAATACCCCTCCCACTAAATCATGCAATACTGTAGTCCCCAAATAGAATACAAAGATTTAATATTAAATTAAATACAAATAGTGAAAAGTGGATCCCGTGAATATATTTCAGCTCACAGCAGAGGCACGGTCTCGCCTACGTATATTCATCAGGTAGACAACTCATTTGTCAATCACTCAATAGTGACTTCTGGGTTTCCGGTCCTGGTCGTTTCTCGTTGTCGCTGCGAAGGCAGGCCCACAAGGAGACGTACCAAGGTTAAACTCGTCAATGATAAACTCAAGTTACTTACGTAATCCTGACAGCTAGGGCACGTTCAGAATTCCGCTTTCGCTTGAATTTATCTAGTATCTGAATACATCCGGTATAAATAAATCTCTATCGGCTACACCCTCAATCACTCAATATTTTGAATGATTCTAAATCATTTCTAAGATGAACTTAGCATGTTCAAAACATCAAAACACCAAAAGCAACAAAATCCCCAATTTTTCTCCATGTGGCCGAGAGCACCATTAGGGTGCCAAATTGTGCACTTTGTCATTTCATGCTTCAAAACACATCAAGATGTAATCCAATCAACATGAAACTTTATATGCATCATATACACATCCTTATACACAACATAAATGAAAAGCCCCAAATTTGGATGAGGTCTTAAACCCTAATTTTTCAAATTCTTCAAAATGAACAAATTAGACCAAATAGTTTAAATCAATTACTTTAATCATCATTCTTCCATCCAATCAAAGTCTCAACACAATGAAACAACTCAAGATCAAATCTAGGTCATCTAAGAGTGGGTCAACAACTCTAGATTAGCAACAAGGTTTCCAAAACCATAAAAGAATACTTATAACTACAATAGTCATAAGCTTCATTCATCATACATGCTCAACACTTTCAACAAAACTTCCATCATCAAAAACACAAAGAATAAAGAAAATAATAACATAAGAACATCACAAGATGTAGCCTAGATCCTAAGGAACATTTTCCTTTCTAATAGTAAGTTGAAGAAACTTACTAAAATCCAAGCTTTCTTTGTTTTTAACTTTCTTCCTCACAAGCTTTCTTTGTTTCCTTTAATGGAGTTTCTTTGTAAAGTGTATTAGGTTAGAAAGTAAAAATGAAATGAAAATAATATATACTTGTTGCACTTAAGGCCTTGGCCGAAACTTTCACAAGCATATACATCAATTTTCATTTCAATTTCATTTCACAAATATTTGATCAAGTTGACAAAATATCTAAAACACCTTTAAAGATATTTCTAATTAAGTCAACTAAGGCAACTAAGTCATTTAAACCAAATATCCAAAGTTAAGATATTTATATTTTAATTAATTTAATCATTTAACAATTAAATAAATAATTAATTAATTAAATACAAATATATTAAATATATGTATTATATATTTACATTAAATATCAAATACATATATTCATTTAGGATATAAGTCAAATATCTCAATTTGACTATTAATTAATGTGTATTTAAATTAATCAAATATTAAATGTAAATACACAATAATTAATCAAATGACTATCGGGTCCCTTTAGCATGTATTTTGCGTTTAACCTATAAACGACTTTATAAATAATCAATATCATTTATAAATGTTGCTCTAGTGCTCTACGAGTATATTTCATTATTGAGACTCTCTAGATTCAGGTATATCCGTCACGAAATCAAATTTCGTGTCCATAATTTATCCACCCGTAAATTATGACGATCACAGATAATCTCGCTGAACCATACATGTCGAGGTCATGGCAAATGTATAATTCCTCCGTCACAGGTATCCGGATACATCCCAGAGATATAGATGTAAACGTCAAATCTCTATGGGGATTATCCAGTCGACTATTCTATTAGCAATCTCTAAAAGAATGTTTAGAACTAGCTTCTAAACTTTACCATGGGCCCATGGTTTTATCTGATTGCTAATCATATGGACTACCTAAGCTCTGGTACACAGAACTGACGGATCCTATCTTGATACGCATAGGACACCCTAAGGATCTATCTACACCCAACGAACAGGCGGAGGTCTGATCTAAATAGATCGGTGACGTGACTGCCATCTAAGTGTAGAAGATGTCTCATGTGCCCACAATGGCATCTCAAATCTAAGAATCACAAGTGCTACTCAACCCGAGAAGATTCTTATTGACGTTGGTGTACCATCCATTAAGAATCTTCGGTGAGTCGTTCAGTGTTTATCCGCTATAAACACCTACACGTCTATACTAGTCTCCAAGACTAATGGTTCATTGAGAAACCATTGGAATCATATATTCCAGTATACGACATGTACTGGTCTCAACTGGTTTACTATACTATCCAAGTATTGTAAACCTTGACCAGGAACTGTCTGAGAATGACAACATCATGATACTACTCAATGTCAGTTGCGACGCTTTTGCAACAGTACCATGACTAATCAGTCTAAGGTCATTACGTCTTTACCATATAAAAAGATATATTATATTATAGAAACTGCATATATTATTCATAATAATAATGTTTTACAGAAGTATTCAAAATAAATACAACCGGGAATTGGCGCTCTGAGCACAAACCCCAACAGGATTCCGATTTCTAATCGGATCCCGATGATAGAAAGTCTACATCTAGATTCGTATTTACCCTTAACGCAGGTGCAGTTTGTTAGAAGAGTTCCAAACAGGGATCGACAGCAGATTCCACCACTAAGGCGGAATATATTGCAGCTTCTGAAGCTGCAAAAGAGGCAGTGTGGATAAAGAACTTTATCACAGAATTGGGAGTTGTCCCAAGTATCGAGAATGCAATTCTGTTATACTGTGATAATACTAGAGCCATTGCGCAAGGAAAGGAACCGAGGGCGCATCAGAAGTCGAAGCATATGGAACGCAAGTACCACATCATTCGAGAGATTATGTCGCGAGGGGATATTGTCGTGTGCAAGGTACCGAGTGAAGATAATGTGGGAGACCCGCTGACGAAGGCCATACCTCCGAAGCTGTTTGATAAACACGTGGAGTCGATGGGTATTAGATACAATCGATATTGGCACTAGAGCAAGTGGGAGATTTTGTTGGGGTTGGTGCTCAGAGCGCCAATTCCCGATTGTATTTCTTTTGAATACTTCTGTAAAACATTATTATTATGAATAATATATGCAGTTTCTATAATATAATCTATCTTTTTATATGGTAAAGACGTAATGACCTTAGAATGATTAGTCATGATACTGTTGCAAAAGCGTCGCAACTGACATTGAGTAGTATCATGATGTTGTCATTCTCAGACTGTTCCTGGTCAAGGTTTACACTACTTGGTCAGTATAGTAAACCCGTTGAGACCAGTATATGTCGTATACTGGAATATATGATTCCAATGGTTTCTCAATGAACCATTAGTCTTGGAGACTAGTATAGACGTGTAGGTGTTTATAGCGGATAAACACTGAACGACTCACCGAAGATTCTTAATGGATGGTACACCAACGTCAATAAGAATCTTCTCGGGTTGAGTAGCACTTGTGATTCTTAGACTTGAGATGCCATTATGGGCACATGAGACATCTTCTACACTTAGATGGCAGTCACGTCACCGATCTATTTAGATCAGACCTCCGCCTGTTCGTTGGGTGTAGATAGATCCTCAGGGTGTCCTATGTGTATCAAGATAGGATCCGTCAGTTCTGTGTACCAGAGCATAGGTAGTCCATATGATTAGCAATCAGATAAAACCATGGGCCCGTGGTAAAGTTTAGAAGCTAGTTCTAAACATTCTTTTAGAGATTGCTAATAGAATAGTCGACTGGATAATCCCCATAGAGATTTGACGTTTACATCTATATTTCTGGGATTTATCCGGATACCTGTGACGGAGGAATTATACATTTGCCATGACCTCGACTTGTATGGTTCAGCGAGATTATCCATGATCATCATAATTTACAGGTGGATAAATTATGGACACGAAATTTGATTTCATGACGGATATACCTGAATCTAAAGAGTCTCAATAATGAAACATACTCGTAGAGCACTAGAGCAACATTATAAATAATATTGATTATTTATAAAGTCGTTTAAAGGTTAAACGCAAGATACATGCTAAAGGGACCCGATAGTCATTTGCTTAATTATTGTGTATTTACATTTAATACTTGATTAATTTAAATACACATTAATTAATAGTCAAATTGAGATATTTGACTAATATCCTAAACGAATATATGTATTTGATTTAATGTAAATATAATACATATATTTAATAATTTGTATTTAATTAATTAATTAATTAATTAATTGTTAAATGATTAAATTAATTAAAATATAAATATCTTAACATTTGGATATTTGGTTTAAATGATTAAGTTGCCTTTGTTGACTTAATATAAATATCTATAAAGTGTTATTTAGATTATTTGTCAACTTGATCAAATATTTGTGAAATGAAATTGAAATGAAAAATTGTTGTATATGCCTTGACATTTTCGGCCAAGGGCATTTTTGTGCACAAGTATATATTGTTTTCATTTTCATTTCATTTCTAACCTAATACACTTTCTAACCAAAACTCCATTAAAAGAAAACCAAAGAAGCTAGAGAAGAAGAAAGGAAAAACCAAAAGAAAAGCTTGGAATTAGTAAGTTTTCTTAACTTACTATTAGATAAGAAAATGTTCCTTATGATCTAGGCAACATCTTGTGATGTTCTTAAGTTATTCTTTTCTTTATTCTTTGAGTTTTTTGATGAATTGAAGTTTGGTGGAAGTGTTGAGCATGTGTAATGATGGAAGCTTGTGACTAGTGTAGTTGTAAGCATTCTTTTAAGGTTTTGGAAACCTTGTTGCTAATCTAGAGTTGTTGACCCACTCTAAGATGACCTAGATTTGATCTTGAGTTGTTTCATTGTGTTGAGGCTTTGGTTGGATGGAAGAATGATGATTGAAGTAATTGATTTAAACTATTTGGTCTAATTTGTCCAATTTGAAGAAATTGAAAAATTAGGGTTCATGACCACTTCCAATTGAGGCTTTTCATTTATGTTGTGTATAAGGATGTGTATATGATGCATATAAAGTTTCATGTTGATTGGATTACATCTTGATGTGTTTTGAAACATGAAATGACAAAGTGCACAAATTGGCACCCTAATGGTGCTCTCGGCCAAGACTCAAAATTTGGGGATTTTCTTTCTTTTGGTGTTTTGATGTTTTGAACATGCTAAGTTCATCTTAGAAATGATTTAGAATCATTCAAAATTGATTTGATCAATTTCGGACTAAAATGGACAAAGTACCAAGTGTAAGGGCAATTCGGTAAATTCACTTAAAAATGTTTTATTGAATTTTATTTTCATAATTTGATTATTGGATAATTAAATAAATATGTTTATTTAATTAATCTGAGAAAAAATTTTGAAATCGGAAAATCTGATTTTCCATCGCTTCCGCTGCGTTACCGGATTTAACCCCTAAAAACCCCTACACAAGATTCATATATTTTTTTATTTTGATAGACGACTTCATTTAGTGGGACAATGACCTTAACTTGGCTAACTCAACTAGCTTTGGTTAGTGCTACCTATATTTTGTTCTCTTTTTGGAAAATAAAAACCGCAACAACTCGCGGACCTATCTATATCTAGTTAAATTTATAGTAATTGATTATTATGAATTTTAAAATATTATACTTTACAATTAAATTTATATAAAAATAATATTGTATTATTTTTCTCTTAAAATCTTTGTTGACCGTTATATTTTAACACTAAAATCAATTAATGAAAAAAAATAATAAAATATTATATTTATATAACTTTATTAATAAAATATAATATTTTAAAATTTGTAATATTCAATTATTATTTTACCATAAATTTTGTAATGTAAATAACCCTTTTTTTTTTAAATGTGTCTTTTAATGAATACACTTCTCACTGCAATTGCATAGTGTGCAATTGCATAGTGTTTCCTTGTAAAGGTTTGAATAATTTAATAGAGGGTTTATAGGGTCGGGTCAATCTGGAACCCTACCCGACCCGGTCAGGTTTAGAAATCTATAAATGTATTTTCGAGTCAAGATTAACCCGGGTCACGGGTTTGTTGCAAAAAAATCGGTTTGACCCGACCTAATTCTAAACCCTATAAAAATTTACAAAAAATTAGGGTAAGCTGCATCTCTGATCTCTCATTCTCGATTCTCTCCAAAATCTTTTCTCTCCCAATTTCTTTCATTTGTTTGACAACACTTCAGAGTCTCATCTCAAGCTCAAGCCTCAAGCAAAAAGGTATTATTACTATATTTTCTCTTCTGATTTTCTGCCCAATTTCTTGTTCAGTTAAATCTTTTGTAAGTATATCTTGTCCAGTTAATCTTATGCAAGTAAATCTGATTTTCTGCCCAATTTTTTTGTTACACAACACAATAACATTATTAGGAGTGAGCATAAAATTAGCGCCGTGCTAAGAAGATCTTGAATAAAATTGTGTAGTTTTTTTGTTATTATTGTTGGTTGCTTCAAATACTTTGAAGATAATGATTAAGCTAAGCAAGTAAAAAAAGCTAGATTAATCAATCCTGATGCAAAATGAATCAAAAGAACAGTTCTGTGGCCTCAATGAATGAAAAGATTTTTACAAGTTTTTGGTTGCGAGATCTATGTCCACTCAAATTGATCTTCGAGCTGCCATGGATGATGTGGAGAAATTTGAGGAATTTGCTTCAGGTACTGTTATTCTTAAATTTATTGAAATTATTTAAGACTTACTATAACAAAATATGTATTCTAATTATTTGGGTTGTTTCTTTATTTCATTGTTATATTATTATTGTAGAATTATCGGGATCAAGTTCTACTTATACGATTTAGCGTAGCTTGCTTAATGATGATATGAACGATGATGTTGATTATGCTGATGAATTCATATAAGGTTTCTCTTACTTTTTATTTCTCTGCATATTATTTATAATTTCAGTATTGAAAATGAAATTTAACTCATTTGATTCAAATGTGTTTATAATTTCATATAATTGATGAGTGATAATAATATTATTTGACAGCTTTGTTTGAAATTTGGAAGTTGAAGTGTAAGTTGAAGTATTTTCTTTAGAAGTCATTGCGTCTTATGGAGACTTAGTTGGAAATTTGGAAGTTGAAGTTTGGAAATTTGGAAGTCATTGTGTCATATAAAGTTTGGCAGATTTGTTGGAAATTTGGAAGTTGAACTGTAAGACTGTAAGTTGAATTGTTTGCTTTAGAAAACCTTGCGTCTTATGCAGACTTTGTAAGTTGAAGTAGTATTATTTAGACTTTGTAGTTTGTAGTTTGGTCTTTGGTGTTTGCTTTAGAAGTTGAAGTTTATGTTCAAGGGTTCCTCATGTCTTTCACTGATCATATTATCAGTTTCTGACAGCTAGTGATATGAAGAATTTGTGTTGTTGTTTCATTATTGTTTCTTCCATCTGATAAGCAATATTCATTCACTTGTTAATGGGATAATTATTATTTGTCTCACATTTTGTCCTATCTGTCATGGTATCATGTAGAAACTCTAGAACCATATGTGAAGATCCTGAGCCTTGCAATTAAAAGCATATGCAGACCTGATATTGTTCTTGCAATGAAATTTGAATGCAATGAAATTGATTAAAAATAATTTCAAGCTTCTATAAGACTTAAAATAGGAAAAAAATGCAATGAAATTGATGAGAAAAAGAAAGAAAATATAGATTTTTAGATTGTGAGAGTTGAGATTCAAACCCGTAACTACTTGGACACTAACCAAATAATTTTCCATTTCATCTACAATCTTAACTTGTCAAATTTGTATCAGTAAAATTGTATATATTATATTTACTACATATTAGGTTGACCCGACCCGACTCGCATTTTTTTGACCTGACCCGTGGTGACCTGACCCGCCCGGGTCATCATCTAAAATTTCGGATGACCCTACTGACCCGACCTGATCGGTTTTTTTTTTTTAAAAAGAAAAAAAACCGACCTGACCCGTGAACACCCCTATAATTTAATCATCTCTTCCAATTTTTTTCTCTCTCTTTATTCTTTATTTATCGTGCAGTTGTTAATATTTGTCATTGGTATCTAAAATTGACGAATTATTACAAATTCTCTCCAGGAACTTCGAGTATAACGATTTATCTTCTCCCTCTGTTAGTTATTGGAAAAAAATTTAAGTAATCAACAAAATAAGTAAAATTAAACAACAAATCATTTTTAATGTTAACTTGACATGATCAAAGGTGGCCATATTGCTTAAAAACAAATCCATAAACCTGGCCAATAGTGGCTTACATGTATATTGTACTCAACAATAGCATCTCCAGGCTTGAAACTAAACAATATTTGTATGTGCTAGTGAATATCACCAGCAGATAAATCTAAACAATTCAATGCCTCTAACAAATAATGTTGATGGTGGTTTTTTAACCCGAGCAAGTTTGAAGCCCAGGAAGAGGTAGAATGAGGTTTGCACTTGATAAATGGTGGAAGCCCAAGGTCCTTGAGGAGGAGAGGGGTCAGGCAGAGGGGCCTGAGCCCGAAATGCGGAAGAACCAGTTGACGAAGTTAAGTTGGGCTATCGACCCGACCTGAAGGAAAGGTATCAACATTTGAGCACACATGGAAGCTGACCCGAGGTGGACAGCGGCCACCGACCCGATCTGATAAAGAAATAAGGAAGAGTTGACTCAACACCATTCACCTAGGCACGCCGATCCGGGGACCGAGGATGAGGTCGCAGTATCTTGTACCCACAGGTATATGACGTATACCATACATGAAAGTTTGAGCTTCTAAAAGAACTAATGTGACGGGAGTAAGTCAGCGACTTTCTTTGGAAAGAGACTATGACAAAAGGAACAATGCATGAGTGGTTGAGTGACAAGCTATCACGTTGGCAGAACGTGTGGCAGTGGACAAAAGGTAGGAATGATAGTTTTCTGCTATCATAGGGTGGTTGAATCAGAGACCAGAGCTCTTGTTTGCAGAGTGGTTGAGGAAAATGAGCATGAGTAACGATGACAGGGTGACTCGAGCTGACGTCATGGGCTGGTGGAACAGTAAGGGTTAAAGCCACAAATTTAAGGGTTAGTAATTTTGATATTTCACCATTTATAAAGAGAGATCTAAAAGCTTAGTGATATAGAGAGAGATAATAGGTCGGTTTTGACCCGAATAAGTAATAAAATTCCCCTTCTTTAATCACATGGATGTAGGTTGGAGCCACTCTCTGCGGAACCACGTTAATCTCTTGTTTTCTATGTGACTTTCTGTCTTCTTGCTAAGTTTTCTTTGGTTTCTAACTAACCAAACAAATTTACTGCTTGGGGAAGGTTTGTTCGAGCTGCTGAATTCCAAAATTGCCTGGGAATGAAAAATTGTCGTCAACAGTTGGCACCGTCATTGGGGAGCAGTACAAAAAGTAGTAAACACACTAAGACAATGACATGAGATGGAAACCACAGGGCTTTAGAGACTTCAACAACAGAATGGATGGAGAAGATGGAAGAAACCCTACAGCAGGAAAGAGAGAATGCTCGAAAATACAGAAAGAGACGACTCAAGCCTTCATGAAGGCTATGATAGAAAAGATTGAGAAGTTGGAAAAGAAAGTAGGAGAGAAGGGGCAAATGGGTCCCAGCAGAAGGAAATAAGAGATATCAAGTGGGAAGAGAGTTGCCGAAAGTGACAAAGATCGAGAAGTTGGGAGGAGAATTGCTCAAAATGTGAGGTATGTAGTTGTGGCTAGCACCGCACTTATGGAGGAACTATGGGGAGAAGACGACCATAAGATAACCCCAGAATCATCCAATAACAACCATAGTTTTGGAGAAAGTGACTTAGAACGAAATCTAGAAAGGGGTCGTGGGGCTCCCAGCCACGGAAGGAACCATGCTCGTAGTGAGGACACGAAGAAGCCCTCGGTCGAGAGCAGTATAGCTTTGAAAGCCAAATGAAGGATTGGTTCAGGAGGGAGATGATGAAATGAGAGGAAAGTGCAAAAGGCGAAGATCGGGCCGACTAGAATACAAAAACAACATCCTCATTTATGAAGAAGGTGTTATGGGCAGAGTTTCCAAGGAGGTTCTCTATGCCCACGTTGAATGCCTATAAGAGCAATACAGACCCCAAATCCAATGTGGAAAAATTTGCTTAACTAATGGAGATTCAAGGCATAACATGAAAAGTCATTTGCAAGGTGTTCCCACTCACTTTGGGGGAGGGGCTCAGCCAACCTATGGTTCAGAAACTTGACTCTGAGGAGTATCAGTAGCTTTCGCAGCTGAGAAAGTCCTTTGTGCGCCATATTAATGGAGCATGCGCACCAAGGAAAACAATCAGATATTTGAGAGCAACGAAGCAGCAAGACAATGAGTCGTTGGAGAACTTCATCGACAGATACCACAGCCTGGTGCTGGAGGTTAGGGCTTATGAGTCCCTGGAGGCTCTTGAGTGTTTTAAAGAAGAACTAAAGGTAGGAATGTTATAGTCCCACCTTAGGATCCATGAGGTGCCCGACTATGCTTCAGCCTTGGAGCAGGTAAAGAGGTTTGTGCTACTAGAAGAGAAGAAGAAGGTAGCCCGATGAGGTACTGGTCGGGTAAAAACGGAACTGAGGTAGGAGAATTTCAGGGATCTTGACAATGGTATGAGAGGGCCTGGCCGAGATAACGAGAGTTTAGGCCAATCACCTAGAGCGCCCCGGCACCGGATATGAGGCTCCCAATCAAGGTCGCCTATGTTGTAAGGGACATAACGTACACTGTACTCAATAGAACTCTGACACATATAGCTCTAGAGATTCAGGACAAATGCATGCTGAATGACCCCGACCCGAGGAGGTTTTCGGCTGATAAGAGGGATTTTAGGGCTTACTGTGTACATCGTAATGCTAGAGGACATGGACAGAGAGTTGCAAAGACCTGTAGTAACAAGTCGAGGACTTGGTCAGAGACGACTACCTCAAGGAATGTATTGATCATGAATTCATAAAGGTGAGACAGCAAAGGGAGTAGATGCCCATGTTTACAATAGCAGAAGGTAGGACGTTAACTGAAGATTCTAACCGAGCAAGGAAAAAACTACTGTCGGATCAAGGGCCTCGAGGTATTGACAGTATAGAGAGCCCCGTGGATTCAAAAGGCCAGATTAGTGCCTATAATGTTCACTGATGAGGATGTCTAGGGTATAAGCTACCCTCACGATGATGCGCTGATAATCAAAGCCAATATTAGTGGGGCAGAGGTGGATATAATATTAGTGGACATTGGAACGCGGTGGACATCATCCTTACAGAGGCCCTAAATAGTTTGGGCGTGGAGTTCACTACTTTAATCCAGGACGCGACCTTATCATATGGGTTTGGGGGCACAATAGTTGTCCCACTAGGTCGAGTGCAGCTAACGATAACCATTGGGGTAGCCCCATACCTGGATCATTATGATGGATTTTTTTTATAGTGGATTGTTTGAGCAATTATCAAGTGATTTTGGTAAGGCCCTAAGCAGCTATGTCAAGTTATTACCTGAAGTTGAAATTCTTGACTAGAGAATGAGTCGGGGTAGTTTGTGGTAGCTATAAGGCGGTAATGAGTTATTTTCCAGCCGTTTCGAAAGAAACCTTGTGCATTGAAGAAATGAGGGCAAAAATGAAGGAAATAGAGGAGGAAGCAGCAGAAGTGGAGTCAACCGACCCCGTTCAGTAAGGTACATGGGAGGAATTGGAGCCAATTGAGCTTTTTGGCCCTAGAAAGACGATCAAGGTCGGGGTCGGGCTAGGGTCGAATTTAAAGGAGTAAATGTTGGGTTTTCTGAATGACTATGCATATTTCTTTGAATGAGATCACGAGGACATGCCCGGGATTGACCCCCGGTTCATCAGTCATCACCTGGCAATAGATCGTGCTCTTAAATCGATGAAGTAAAAGAGAAGGATTTTCAACTAAGAGCGGTATAAGGCAATCTATGTGGAGGTTGAAAATTTGATAAAGGCTGGGCTTATCAAGGATGTTAACGACCCAGAGTGGGTATCAAATGTAGTCTTGGTGAAGAAGGCCAGTGGGAAATGGAGAATGTATATAGATTTCTCCGATTTGAACAAAGCATGCCAGAAAGATAGTTGTCCACTTCCGAAGGTAGATCGGTTGGTGGATTCAATAGCTTGTCACAGGCTATTAAGTTTTATGGACGCATTCTCGGGGTATAATCAGGTCAGAATGCATCATTAGGATGAGGAGGAAACAACCTTCGTCATCGACCAATGACTGTATTGTTACAAAATAATGCCATTTGGACTGGAGATTTTTATTCCAGTAGATCTTGTTGGACAGTTATGACCCATAACGTCACTATTTCTACAGATCATGGTGTTATTGTACAAATTAACTATGTGACAAAGGAATTTGCTCTTTTATCATTTATGATTAGATCACCAAGATGTATAAATGATGAAAGGTCCATATGATTAGTTCCTGGATTGAGATGATATGAGACAGTATCAATCCACGAAGGATTAATCATTAAATATCCCTAGTCAAAGTATTATCGAGATTGGACATCGATAATGCGGAAAAGACTAGTATTACACTTGTGCGCGTTGTGAGGGAATAACGACATAGTTCTCATATATTTGGGTATAGGATACTCATGCAAGTGTAGTAGGAGGTTGTGTTTTACCGATGGTATGGAAAACAGCTTCGCTCTGGATAAACCCCTCGAAATTCCATTGGTAGTATGACTATGTGTCTATGGAAGTCCGAATCAGGGTAGATGTATTTGGTCTTAACCTGAGACTTGCACCGCTAATACTTGCGACAATCAATATACTTTGGTTTTGGTCGTCCAGGGCTTTAACATGTTTTGTGTACGCCTCTGCTGGGTATGTTGAGAATCGTAGTGTGTTGGGTGTGATGTCAAGACATAAGTATCACTCCAGTCATAGTAGAGATGATGGTCACATATGATACGGTACTGGTGCTCTTATGTACTGCAGTCATCGGGATAATATGACTAGGTCATAATTATCCGATATAGAGACTAGTTACCAGAGATCCAATATGTGCTTCGTACGGGGCAGACACAATTCCAGCCCCAGGCCTTGCACGTGACATTCGATACTGGATCGAAATACGCAATACTACGTATACTACACCTGATATAGATCACATATTCCTGTAAGGATATTTCTGGAGAATTGGGTAGGCATGACGGTCATGATTATCCGATATAGAGACTAGTTACCAGAGATCCAATATGTGCTTCGTACGGGGCAGACACAATTCCAGCCCCAGGCCTTGCACGTGACATTCGATACTGGATCGAAATACGCAATACTACGTATACTACACCTGATATAGATCACATATTCCTGTAAGGATATTTCTGGAGAATTGGGTAGGCATGACGCTTTACTAGAAGCCAACCTTGTCTTGTAAATCAGTACAAACATAGTACTAGGTACTTACGTGTTCGGATAGTCCGACGACCGAATTTACTGCCAACATATCCGGGGATCTCATGGGTCGCTTCCCGAAGATTCACCGATGACGTATGACTCACACTTTATTAATCTGTGATTAATTAGATGAGAGACAAAATTAATCTGGGATTAATTGTAGAGATATTTTATATGGGATAAAGTATCAATTTAAAGAGAGAGAACAATTAATTTAGAATTAATCGATAAAATAATATATTCGATATATTATACGAAATTGGATTTCGACGCAGAATTGAAATTAGATTTTAATTCGGGCGAACAAGTTAATTTAGAATTAATTCATTAGCGACGTGAATAGTGATTTCGCTAGGCATAATCATTTAATTACGTCGCAACGAAAAATTCGTTAATTTGGAATTAGCGAACCCGAGCCTGTGAGTGTTTGCGAGCGCACTCGCATTTCGAATTCGAGTGCGGCACGCAAGTCACATCAAGCGTCAAATCATTAGTCACATCAAGCGTCAAATCACATGTCACTTTGAGTGATGTGACAAGTTGTCACTTGATTGATTGATGGTGGTAGATGGATAAACTTTAATGCTTGTACTTGTTTGACTTTTTGAAAATCAAATAATTGGTATATGTTTAATTATTTTTGGAAAACAATTAACTAATACACATTTTCCATTCTCTCTCCCTTCTCTCGGTTGGAGCCATTTTTCTCTCACTCTCTCACGCCCACAAGGGGCTGTTCTTCTTCTGTTTTTCTGGTTGGACCGAGAACCATGGAGAAACTATAGAATTTTATGGAAAAATTCCTAAGTGCTAGCACACCATTAGAGTCTTATGAAGGTGATAGAGAACCGCACATGTGAGCATGGAATCGTCCACCGAAGCTTGGAGCTTGGAGCACATTTGGAGGACCATTGCCGAATCCATGGAGCTGCAAAATAGTGGACTGCCGAGCCATCTAGGAGGAGGCATAAAAGTTTTTGTTGTCCACCGCATCGCCTCAACCGATCGATGTGAGTATTCCGCAACTTCCTCGATGTATTCACTTTGTATTTTCATTGCTTGATATGATCTTGGGATGCTTAGACAATTCCAACAATGGTATCTATGAGCAAGGTTGAGCATGAAAATATATTAGGGTTAAAATTGGGTAAAATATATTTAAGCATGATTTGATGAAATTGGATGATTAAGTGTGCTTAAATGATGTTGAATTGAAGTATGATTGGATCAATTTCATGAAAATTGGTTTGGAACAATTTTCCCCAATTTGTTGGGGCTTGGCCGAAACTACATGAACCCTAAATGTCTTGGATTTTTTGATTTTTGATTCATTGGATGACTTGAAATCAATTGGGAAATGTTAATTTGAGATTTGATTAGATTGAATTCGAATTGGACATAAAATACCCCACATTGCCGAGACTAGGAAGCATTTAAAATGGGTTTGATTTTTGATCAAATTGTGTTGGACACTAATTGATGTTAATGAGCATGATTAATTAGACTAATTGATGTTTTGGAAATATTGAATTGGGTAATTAATTATGCTATACACTTTGTTTAATTAAATATGAAATTTGGAATTTTTGTAGTTTAATTAAATGGGCTTAAATTGGATTTGGGCTTAAAAGTTGTTATTGGGCTTGGTTGTACCAAGATGGGTTTAGGCAAATTGGTTGCATCCAATTGGGCCCAAAACCACATTCATAAAGTCCAATTATGACTAATGGACCTTTATTTTTAATTGGGCCTAAATTGGTTTATAGGCATATAAGGGTGATTCCTTTAAATGGGCTTTAGTCTTTGGGTTTGACCCAAGTTGACCAAAAGTCCATGCCTTAAGAAATTAATTAAAAGCCCATTGGACTTCAATTAAATTGACATTGGACGTTAATCGGGCTTTGAGACCCGTAACGATTAAATTTGGAATTTAAGTCGTAAAAGGTTTATTAATAAAGTGTATTATTTAATTTGGAATTAAATAAATGGATTAGTATTAAATACAAATTAAATTGGATTTAATGTTGCAGTTTAATTTAATTCAAGAATTGGTACTTTGAGTACTTATTCGCAAAGCGAGTTTGACTCGCGCAAAATCAAATCGTTGTTTGAACATTGGATGGTCATTAATTATCAGATTAATTAATTGGATTAGATTGATTGATAACATGCTTGTGTGAATACATGGTTGTGATGCATGAATAATGTATATCAGATGGATATTAGATGGGTGGGGCAATTTTGGAAATTGTTGTAATAAATTTAGAATTTATTAATTGGACCTGCGTGTCCAGCCTATTACCTCCATACTCTTTGTAGTTCTCTTCTCACCTATTCCCCTCAATGTAAATGAGGTTTCTTTAGAAGTGTTATGTAACAGGTAGAAGTAATACTTGTGCTAGCGGGAGAGAGGAAAGAGAGAGATTTGTTCTAGGAACAATGTGTTAAGTATCCATCAGTATATCATTATTATTTATTTATATGCGCCTTATTATGTGTTTAGAATGCATGTTTAAGGGTGTATGATGATGAGACCTTAACAAAGATAATAAATTGGTTGCCAATTTGCACGCGAAAAACCCTCACAAAATATTAAGCGTTTTTCCTTCCATTGAGTGATTCTTACTCAAGATCCAAGACTGGCATTGGTTTGTTGGCCAAAGTCAAGGCCTTTGTCCGTCGAGGATGTGTTTGAATCACGAGTGCTTTGTTCCATATCAGTGTCTTGTCCAAGTTGTGGTTTGTTGGCCAAAGTCAAGACCACTTCTTGTCCATCGACATTGATTACGAAGCTTTCCATGGTCAATGGGTTCCGCTTAACTGGGATCACTAAGTTTGTTGTGCCAAAGCCAAGGCTTAGTTGATTCAGAGGAAAAAGGTTAGGCAATATATTGGATATATTGACATATATAAGAAATATGTTTCGGACTTGGATGTCCCCCTACTGGATCTAGGAATTGGATGAGATCCAATTGATCTTAGAGATCTACCTAGTTAATTGTCATACAATTTGTTGGCCAAAGTCAAGATTGTGTGTTATTTAACGGGATCCTAGCCCACTAGGAAACAAGGTTTCCTGAGTACTCAACAGAGGGTTAGAGGCTCGCCGAAAAATAGTGGGAGGTAAATATTAAATTTGCAATATTCGTTTAGTTACTTGCCATACGCGCTCATAACAAATTATTCGTCATATAAATTATTATTTATTAGTTGGACTAATATTTAATTGTTGTTTTAAATAAACAGTTGGACTGTATTCAAACTATTTCATTATAATTGATTATATAATTGGATTATAGTAATCAATATATTTGAATTAATCAATTAATTTATAGTTGATTATATAGTTGGACTATAGTTATTATATAAATAGTACCTGAATCGTTGATTAAATAGTTGGACTATTAGAATCAAGATAAATTGAAAGATTAGTGTTTAAAACATAATCCTGGGAGAAAAATGTATTTAAATGACTTTAATTTTCAAATTGGGAATAAAATTTCAGGATGATCCTGGAAACTAATAAGTTACTTTATTTGATAAAATAACATATTAGGCCTAAGCCCGGAGTTAAGCAATTAGTAGAGCATGATATTTAGAATATTCATGTAATGATAACTTTAGTGCTTATTCCATTAAGCTTGCCGCATAGAGTTCTTAATTTCTTAATGAGAACTAAGGATTAGATCATTATAGTATGATATTGAAATTGAAGGATCTTCAAAGATCTATCCTTAGAATCTTAGAAGTACTAAATTGCAATAGTAAACTCTTGGAGAGTTAATGGCTATACTCAAGGAGTCAAAGCCAAAGTTTGCAATAAGGCAAGAAGCGCAAGGCGCATCTTACTTCAATATTCTAGAAGGACAAGGCTTGGCCAAAGGCTTCTGGAATGTGGAAAAAGGCAAAGGCAAAATCATTATAGTCTTCTGGGAAGATAAATGACATATCCCAAGATGTCTGCCTTAATTGTGGCAAACGGGATCGCGGAAGTGTGACTGCCGTTTGGACAAAGCAGACATGAAGGAATTGAAGACGGGCAATGCTCTGACTTCAAATATGTTTATCATAATTATGTTCACTACTAGTGTTAAAATTGGATTTTAAATACTTAGTGTGATACATAAATTTATATTGGTGTGCAGAATATGCTATGAACAGAATACTGACTTCAGTTGAGATTAATCTGCGAATTGAAAACAGGACGAAAGTCGCTGTTTTAACCGTAGATACCTAAGTTTAGGAACTACCCTTCGGGTGTGTACTTAAATTAGGAAACTGTTAAAATGTAACTAGTTTGACTGGATACATTATCTCTATATCAAGGTTTAACCCGTTGCAGGTATACCTTTATATTCTAGAACACTAAAGTATTTTATTGTATAAAGATGATATTGAGATAAACACATTAGATGTGAATAACATCATTTATATTTTGAATATAAATAAATCACAAACATATGACTTGACAAACAAATAGCTCAAACTGATTTGATCAGTTAAAACTTAATTGTGGCATTGTTGTCTGGGACACAATTAACAAGACTCGTATATCCATAATTTTGAAGAGTGGATACTAGGACAAATTTGATTCCATTCAAATAAAGTCTACGAATCTAGTTTATTGGGCAAAGTGCCTAAAACACATTTACTTGGTAAAAGTGTAAGTGCCACCGATCTGTTAGCCCTCATTCATAGTGAAGTAAGTGGGCCCATGTCTAGCTAGGCTAGATGAGGATATGGATATTTCGTGACCTACACGGATGTGGCATCGCGTTATGGTTAAGTGTTTCTTTTGAAACACAAATCGGAAACTTTTAAAGTTTCGACACGAAGTAGACAAACAGATTGGCAAAAGTATTAAACCGTCACGGTTAGACTGTAATGAAAATACTTAAGCAATAAGTTTCTCATATACTTGAAAGAGTATAGTATTCTTTCAATGAGGACTCCTCCCGGAACACGTCATCTTGACGGTGTGTCCGAACGGATAAACCGAATTTTGTTAGACATGATAAGGTTAATCATGAGTCGCTCTGAGCTACCATTTCCTTCAACGGATACGCATAAACAGTGCAAAACTTATTTAGAATAAGGTTCCATAAAAATCTATTTGACAGATTTCATATTAGATATGAACAGGAAAGAAATTGGGTTTTCTCATTCCTGATGATTTGGGTATGCTAGGCATATGTTTGGATGATACCAAACAAGAACCCAAATCAGATAAGTGCCAAAGTTGCAGGTTATCCTAGGGATACCAAAGTATAGTACTAATACACCTCACAAGAGAACAATCTAATTGTTGCTCACCATGCAGGTTTTCTTAAGAGGAATACCTATATGCAGTGGTAAGTGGGAGGATAGTAAAACTCGATGAAAATCGGAGTTATACTGTTCCAGGCATCGAATCCTAATGGAACATAAATAGTTCATCAAAGATGAAACTATACCAATAATCTTCGAATACACAAGAACCGCGTAAGTCGGAGAGAGTCAGAAAACATCCTGGGTATGGGTTTCTGATCTCACCTCATAAAGATTTCAATCTTATTGAGGAATACGAACTGACTACGTATGAGGAAGTGATACTAGGTATCGACTCCCTATTATGGAAAAGTGCCATGATATCCGAAATGGATTCCATGTATATCAACTATGTTTAGACACTAGTTGATGTATCGCAAGGCAATGTGCCTATTGGTACTATATAAGTCTTCAAGGAAGACATACATGGAAGGCAATATACCAACGTACTAAGCTAGACTTGTAGCGGAAAGGTATCGTTATCAACACTGTGTAGATTACGACGAAACCTTTTAACTGTTGCCACGGTAAATCCATTTGGATAATGCTTGCTGATGCTGCATGTTTCATTTATAAATTATGGTAGCTAAATGCCAAAACCGCTTTCCTTAACAGAAACCTTTTGGAGGATGTTTACAACATCCTGACGGTTTTTTCGTACCAAAACTAGCAAACAAGGTTTGCAGGTTATTCGATCCATGAAGGATTGAAGTAAGCATTGTGTTCTTGGAATTATCGTTTTGATGTAATCATAATGGTATATGATTTAATTCAAAACGAAAATGATTCTTGTGTATATAAGGAGGTTAGTGGGAGCGCACTGACAATAAAAGTCCTATAAATAATGATGACATATCATCTCTTAGAAATGATATTCCCAAATAACAATCGGTGAAAGCTTGGCTTTCGAGAAAATTCTCCTTAGAATTCTTGGGAGAAAAAACCTTTATTCTAGGAATAAAGATCTAAGGGGATAGATTTAAAGTTGTTAGTACTCTTCGAGAACTAGTACATTTAAATATGTACGCAACCTGGTGTCTCATATGCTTTGAGCATATGGAGTCACAAACAGGCCAATCCAAGTGATAGTCACTGGATTGAAGTTAAGAACATCCTTAGTATCTTAGAGGAACTAAGGATGCTATCTTATACTATGGAGAAGGAAAACTTGAAGTGACTGGGTCCACTACTGCAAGTTTCCTAACCGATAAAAACGACTATAAGTCGCACAACGGTACTATACAGTTTGAATAACGGAACAGTGAGCTAGAAATCTTCCAAGCAAGATACTGTTACCGAATAAGCAACAAATGCGGGTTATTGCTACAGCTGAGGCGGCAATAGAAGCCATTTGGGTCAATAACAAAACTAATTAGATTAGATATAGTTCTGTTAGCAGCTGAGCTAGGCTTCAGCACATGCTTAAGAATTAATGGTCTCATCAACGATCCAGATACATACTTCGACTATTCATTTGATTCGTTCGGATCATACATCGTGGCGATGTAATGATCATATAAATCGCATCAGACGATAATCATGCAAATCCGCTGACGTAAGTCTTTTCTCAGTAATTTGAGCGAACCGTACGTAGTTCGGGTGTAGGACACTCGAGTGACTGGATATAGGCCAAGTGGGAGATTGTTGGACAGTTATGACCATAGCGTCACTATTTATACAGATCATGGTTTGTTGTACAAAATTAACTATGTGACAAAGGAAATGCTATTTTATCATTTATGATTAGATCACCAAGATGTATAATGATGAAAGGTCCATATGATTAGTTTTTGTTAGACATTATGTCCCATAGCGTCACTGTTTGTAAATGATATTGTATTATTGTACAAAATTAACTATGTGATAATGAAATTGCCTTTTGCCGTTTTGTAATGTTATTTACTTTGATATATAAATGGCAAAAGTCCATATGATTAGTACCGGATTGAGATGATATGAGACAGTATCAATCCATAAAAGTTTAATCATTAAATATCCCTAGTCGTAGTATTATCGAGATCGGACATCGATAATGCGGAATAGACTAGTATTGCGCTTGTGCACGTTGTGAGGGCACAACGGCATAGTTCTCATATATTTAAGTATTGGATACTTATGCAAGTGCGATAGGAGGTTGTGTTTTACCGATGGTACGGAAAACAGCTTCGCTCTGGATAGACCCCGCGGAATCCCATTGGTAGTATGTCTGCGTGTCTATGGGAGGCCGCTTCAGGGTAGGTGTATATGGTCTTAACCTGAGACTTACATCGCTAGTACTTGCGACAATCGGTAAACTTTGGTTTTGGTGGTTGGGGACCTTAACCGGTTCTGTGTACACCTCTTCTGGGTTTATCGAGAATCATAGTGTACTGGATGTGATGTCGAGATGGAAGTATCGCTTCAGACATATGGAGGTGATGATCATGCAGGGCACATAACTAGTACTCTATAAAAGGTTGCAACCGTCGGGACAATATGACCAGGTCAGGATTGTCCGATTTAAAGAGACTGTTGCTTGATGTCCGATATATGTTTCGTACGGGGCAGACACATCTCCAGCCCCAGGCCTAGCATGTGATCATCTGATACTGGATCGATGTACGCAATACTACGGTATACTACGCCTGATATAGATCTTATATTCCTATAAGAATATTTCTGGAGAATTGGGTAGGCATGGCGCTTTGCTAGAAGCCAACCTTGTCTTGTAAATCGGTAAAGACGTAGTACGAGGTACGTACGTGTTCGGATTATCCGACGACCGTATTTACTGCCAAAATATCCGGAGATCTCTTGGGTCACTTCCTGAAGATTCACCTATGATATTTGATTCGGACTTAATTAATCTTGGATTAATTGCGGAGAAACTTTATCTTGGATAAAGTGCCTAATTTAGAGAGAGAACGATTAATTTGGAATTAATCGATAAAATTATTGTATTCGATATAATAATCGAAATTCGATTTCGACGCGAAATTAAAATTAGATTTTAATTCGGGCATACGAGTTAATTTAGAATTAATTCGTTAGCGACGTAAATAATAATTTCGCCAGGCGCAATTATTTATTTAAATTCGGTTTAATTAACGTCGTGACGTAAGCTCGGTATTTCGGAAATATCGAACCCGAACGCGTGAGTGGACGTGGGCCCACTTTCATTGGGAAACGTGTGGGGCTCACATGACACTTGTCATTATATGCATTATTTAATTGATAAGGCATTGCATGGTGATAGTGTGCATTACACTCAAAGGCATTGCATGGTGATAGTGTGCATTACACTCAATGTTTTGCATGGAGTTTGAGTGTTTGACACTCTAAGCCATTGCATGGTTTGTGTCATAGATTTATTATTAATTTAAAAAAATTATGGCATAAATATAAATTGATTTTTGGTAAAACAAAATCAATTACACAAAACTCTTTCTCTCTCAATTTCTTACAATGCCGTGAATCACCATTGACAAGGGCAAAGAAGATTTGATCTTCTATTCTCCATTTTTGCTAGCACAAGCAAGGGATCAAAAGAGGTGATAGGGAAACCATCAAAGAGCTTGGAATACAAAAGCTTGGAGCTTCAAGTCTTCTTCCTCCTCTTGGCCGAATCTTCCAACACTTGGAGCTTCCACCATTTGATCATCTTCTTCATCACATAGCTTTGTAAGTATGATTCCGCCATGCTTCAAGTCTTTTATATATATTCATTTATAGTATTTCATATGCTTAATCTTTGTTTGGGACATATTATAGAAACCAACAATGGTATCATTGAGCTAGGTTTAAGCATGAAATACTTTAGGTTAAAATTTGGGTAAAATGATTGAAGCATGTTCTTGTGAAATTTGATGAATGAGTATGCTTATATGTATGTTAAATGACATTATATGAAATCAATTTTATGAAAAATGCATTGGATGATTTTTCCCCAAAAATTTGACCTTGGCCGAATGGTATGTTACATTTGATGTATTGGAATTTTTTGTGTTTAAGATCATTGGATGACTTAGAACGTATACGGGACGTAGATTAGTAATTCAATCGGATTGAAAAACAAATCGACAAAAAAACTTACCTTGGCCGAATCTACAAGGACATGAAATGGAGTTGATTTTTTGATAAAATTAATGTTGGACATTTATTTTACAAAATACATGATTAATAAATTAAATGGGTATTTTTGAAATATTTGGTTTAATGTATTAATCTTGGTATTACAATTAATTAATTGGACTTTAATGTTTGGAATATTAAAATTTAATTAATGGGCTTAATTGGTGCATTGGGCTTTTAATATTGTATTTGGGCATAATGGGCTTGGTTGGACCAAGTAGATTTGGGCCAAAAGGATTGGATCCAATTTGGGCCTAAATCACTCCATTAAGTCCAAATATAATATAATGGGCTTTAATAATTTAATTGGGCCTTATGGGCTTAAAATTGGTTTTATGGCTTTTAAGGGTGATTCCTTATTGGGCTTGGTAATTGGGTTTGACCCAATTGACCAAAGCCCAAGCCTTAATAAATCAATTCAAAGCCCATTTGACTTGAATTAAATTAAACATTGGATGTTAGTTGTTGGGCTTTGAGACCAATAGAATAGATTTAGAATCTAAGTCTTTAAAGCACATTAAAAGTGTAAACATTTAATTTGGAATTAAATAATTGAATTAGCATTGAATACGAATTAAATCAGATTTAATTAGTAGTTCGATATAATTCGCGAATTCGTACCTTATGTACTTATTCTCAATCGAGTAGGACTCGCGCAAAATCAAACCGTTGTTTGAACATTGGATGATCACTTAAACAAAAACTAATTAATTGGATTAGATTGGTTGTAGAAGCATGTCTTGTTTGAATATATATGTATGTGATGAATGAATAGTGTATATCGGATGGATATTAGAAGGGAAAAGGTAATTTTAGAAATTATTGTAAATTTGGAATTTATAAATTGGACCTGCGTGTCCAGCCTTATCTCTTTATCTCTTTGTATTCTCTTCTCACCTAATTCCCCTCAATGTAAATGAGGTTTCTCTTATTGTATTATGTAATTGGGTAGTTAGTGTAATAGTGCTAGCGGGGAGAGGAAAGGGAGTGATTTGTTCTAGGAACAAGTTGTTTATATATCCATCTGCATATCACTATTAATTTACTTTACGCGCTTTATGATGTTTTAGAAGCATGCTTAAGGGTGTATGATGATGAGACCTAACAAAGATAAATAAATTGGTTGCCAATTACGCGAAAATCCCTCAATTTATATTAAGCGAATATCCTTCCATTGAATGGTTCTTGTTCAAGATCCGAAGTTGGCATTGGTGTTTTTGACCAAAGTCAAGACCTTTGTCAATCAAGGATGTACTTGAATCATGAGAGTTTTGTTGCATATCGGTGTCTTGTCCAAATCGTGATTTTTATTGGCCAAAGTCAAGGTCACTTTTTGTCCAATGACATTGATTACGAAACTTTCCTCGTCAATGGGTCCCGCTTAACTGGAATCATTAGGTTTTTTTTTGGCCAAAGCCAAGGCCTAGATGATTCGGAGGATAGGGTTAGGAAAATGTATTGGATACATTGACATTATACGTATGTTTCGGACTTGGATGTCCACCTAACCGGATCTAGGAATTGGATGAGATCCAATTGATCATGGAGATCTACCTAAGTTAAATAGCATACAATTTTATTGGCCAAAGTCAAGGTTGTGTGTTATTTAATGGGATCCTAGCCCACTAGGAAATTCTATTCCCGAGTTCTCTACAGAGGGTTAGAGACTTGAAGAAAATAGTGGGAGGCTATTATTGAATTTGCAATTTCGTTCAGATAATTAGCCTTACGCGTCTTTCAAAATTATTTCGTCAATATTTTAAAATTAGTTGGACTAATATATTGTTATTTTACTTGTAACAGTTTGACTGTACCCATAACATCGTTGACTTTATAGTTGGACTATAGTTGTCAAGATGACTGGCAAAGGTAATATCCGCGACATAATCATGGGCGATAATGTCTTCAAAGGGACAAACTTTGCCGACTGGGAAATGAACCTCAAGATAGTGCTTGGGGCTGAGAGGGTATGTATACTATTCAGAGGCCTCTCCCGCCTAAACCCACTGAGCCACTGGAGCTAGAGTTATGGAAGACTCATAGTGACGATTGTGACCAAGCTCAGTCAGTTATGCTAGCTGCAATGACCACACATTTCAGACGCCAAAACAGGGACTTGGATCCCTATAACATGATGGCAAGATTGCGTGATCTTCACCGCACTCAACAAGCGGATGAGAGAGAGTAGAGCTAGTAAGGAAACTCTTCCGCTCCCGGATGACAGACGGCGCATCAGTTGAGGCCCACGGGACTCAAATGATCGCTGACATAGATGAGTTAGCCAATATGGGCATTGTCTTGGAGGCAGAGCTGACGATTGATATGATATTACAATCGCTGCCCGATACTTGGAAACAAATCATCGTCAACTATAAGTTGATGGATACTGACGACACTCTCGGAGAGTTGTTGTCCGTGCTGAAGGAGTCCGAAAGGGAACTCCTAAAGGGGAGCAAGCGCGAGGCGCATTTTGCATCGACCTCTCATGCGCCAAGGGCTGGGCCCAAGGCAATTGGAGGTGCGAGGAAGAAGAAGTTCAAGAAGAAGGGCAAAGGCAAGTTGACAGTGGCTTCTAGGAAGCCAAAGGACAAATCTCGCGACATCTGCCTCAACTGCGGCAAGAGCGGTCACTGGAAACGTGACTGCCGAATGAGCAATGGGCAGAGGGAGGATATCAAGGCTGGCAAGGCCATCGCCTCTGGATCTGCAGGATAGCAGGGTTCTGGCGTCAGGGGAGATGGATCTACGGGTCGGAAACGGAACACCTGTTGCTGTTTTGGCCGTAGGGACTTTTGTTTTAGAACTGCCCTCAGGGCATGTACTTAAACTTTTGAACTGTTATTTTGTACCTAGTTTAACTAGGAATATTATATCTGTATCCTTGTTAACCCAGCAGGGTTACACTTTTGTATTCAGAAACACCGGGTGTTATTTATATAAAGTGATGCAGAAATTTGCACAGCTGTTGCAAATAACGGTCTTTATATTTTGAATATAAATGAATCTCCTAAAATGACAAACAAAAGGCTCAAAAGGAGTAATCTAAAAGATGAAGCTTACATATGGCATTGTCGTCTAGGACACATCAACAAGACTCGCATATCCACACTTTCAAAGAGTGGGTACTTGGACGAATTTGATCCCAATTCATATGACGTCTGCGAATCTTGTCTTTTAGGCAAAATGCCTAAATCACCTTTTAGCGGTAAAGGTGAACGTGCCACAGAACTGTTGGCTCTCGTTCATACTGATGTATGCGGGCCCATGTCTAGCCAGGCTAGAGGTGGATTTCACTACTTCGTAACCTTTACAGATGATGCATCTCGTTACGGTTATGTGTATCTTATGAGACACAAGTCGGAAACTTTTGAGAAATTCAAAGAGTTTCGACACGAAGTGAAGAAACAAAAAGGGAAGAGTATTAAGACATTACGGTCAGACCGTGGTGGGGAATACTTAAGTTATGAGTTTCAAGATTACTTGAAAGAATATGGTATTCTTTCACAGTGGACTCCTCCTGGAACACCGCAATTAAACGGTGTGTCCGAACGGAGAAGCCGCACCTTGTTGGACATGGTAAGGTCAATGATGAGTCGCACTGAGCTACCCATATCCTTCTTGGGATACGCATTAAACAGTGCTATACTTATTTTGAATAAGGTACCGTCGAAGTCTGTTGAACAGACTCCATATGAGATATGGACAGGAAGGAAACCAGGTTTCTCTTTCCTGAAGATTTGGGGATGCTGGGCATATGTTAAACGTTTGGAAGGTACCAAACTTGAACCCAAATCTGATAAATGCCTTTTCGTAGGATATCCTAGGGAAACCAAAGGATATTACTTCTATCACCCGCAAGAGAACAAAGTATTTGTTGCTCTACATGCATTTTTCCTTGAGAAGGATTTTATAAATGCAGTAGTGGTAAGTGGGAGGAAAGTAGAACTCGATGAAGATCGTAGTGATACTGTTCCTGGCAATGAATCAACGACGGAACAAGAACAGACCGTCCGGGATGAGTCTGTACCACAAACTTCACATACACAAGGACCGCGTAGGTCGGAGAGAGTCAGAACAGTACCTGAGAGGTATGGGTTCCTGATCTCACCTCATGTAGATATTAATCTTATGAGGATAATGAGCCGGCTACGTATGAGGAAGCGATACAAAATATCGATTCCACTTTATGGCAAGAAGCCATGAAGTCCGAGATGGATTCCATGTACGCCAACCAAGTTGGACACTGGTTGATGCACCAGAAGGCGTAAAGCCTATTGGATGCAGATGGATCTTCAAGAAGAAGACCGACATGGATGGCAACGTTCAAACGTACAAAGCTAGGCTTGTAGCGAAGGGGTATCGTCAACAATACGGTATTGATTATGACGAAACCTTCTCACCCGTTGCCATGATTAAATCCATTCGGATAATGCTTGCAATAGCTGCATATTTCGACTTCGAGATATGGCAGATGGACGTTAAGACCGCTTTCCTTAACGGAAACCTTTTGGAGGATGTTTATATGCAACAGCCTGACGGTTTTTATCGTGCCAAGACTTGCAAACAAGGTTTGTAAGTTAAATCGATCCATTTATGGATTGAAGCAAGCATCACGGTCATGGAATCAGCGTTTTGATGAGATCATAAAAGAATATGATTTCGTGCAAAACGCAGATGACCCTTGTGTATACAAGAAGGTTAGTGGGAGAGCACTTACTTTTATTGTCCTTTATGTCGACGACGTATTGCTTATAGGCAATGACATTCCCATGCTAACGTCGGTGAAAGCTTGGCTTTCATTAAAATTCTCCATGAAAGATCTGGGAGAAGCAGCCTTTATTCTTGGAATAAAAATCTACGGAGGGATAGATCTAGGAAAGCTGCTTGGACTCTCCCAGAGTACATACATTGATAAAGTGTTGAAGCGATTCAACATGGAACAATCCAAGAGGGGATTGGTTCCAATGGTACGTGGTACCTCTCTGTCTAAGGACATGTGTCCTAAGACTCAGGAAGAGAGAGACAACATGAGTCGGATACCGTTCGCCTCGGCAGTCGGATCGATCATGTATGCCATGATATGTACACGACCTGATGTCTCATATGCTTTGAGCATGTGCAGTCGCTATCAGGCCGATCCAGGTGAAGGTCACTGGATAGCAGTTAAGAATATCCTTAAGTATCTTAAACGAACTAAGGATGCTTTCTTAATTTATGGAGGTGGAGAACTTGCGGTATCTGGGTATACCGATGCAAGTTTCCAAACCGACAAGGATGACTACAGTCACAATCCGGGTACATTTTTTGTTTGAATAACGGAGCAGTGAGCTGGAAATCTTCCAAGCAAGATACTGTTGCCGATTCAACAACAGAAGCGGAGTACATCGCTGCATCTGAAGCAGCAAAGGAGGCAGTTTGGATCCGAAAGTTCCTAATCGGATTAGGAGTAGTTCCGTTAGCAGCTGAGCCCGTTCCATTGTATTGTGACAATAACGGGGCTATAGCGCAGGCTAAGGAACCAAGGTCTCATCAACGGTCCAAGCATGTTCTTCGACGTTACCATCTGATTCGGGAGATTATTATACATCGTGGCGATGTAAAGGTCGAGAAGGTCACATCAGATGATAACATTGCAGATCGCTGACGAAGGCTGTTCTTCAGCAAGTTTTTGAACGACACATACATAGTTCGGGTATTAGATGCTTGAGTGACTGGCTATAGGCCAAGTGGGAGATTGTTAGACATTATGTCCCATAGCGTCACTGTTTGTAAATGATATTGTATTATTGTACAAAATTAACTATGTGATAATGAAATTGCCTTTTGCCGTTTTGTAATGTTATTTACTTTGATATATAAATGGCGAAAGTCCATATGATTAGTACCGGATTGAGATGATATGAGACAGTATCAATCCATAAAGGTTTAATCATTAAATATCCCTAGTCGTAGTATTATCGAGATCGGACATCGATAATGCGGAATAGACTAGTATTGCGCTTGTGCACGTTGTGAGGGCACAACGGCATAGTTCTCATATATTTAAGTATTGGATACTTATGCAAGTGCGATAGGAGGTTGTGTTTTACCGATGGTACGGAAAACAGCTTCGCTCTGGATAGACCCCGCGGAATCCCATTGGTAGTATGTCTGCGTGTCTATGGGAGGCCGCATCAGGGTAGGTGTATATGGTCTTAACCTGAGACTTACATCGCTAGTACTTGCGACAATCGGTAAACTTTGGTTTTGGTGGTTGGGGACCTTAACCGGTTCTGTGTACACCTCTTCTGGGTTTATCGAGAATCATAGTGTACTGGATGTGATGTCGAGATGGAAGTATCGCTTCAGACATATGGAGGTGATGATCACGCAGGGCACAGAACTAGTACTCTATAAAAGGTTGCAACCGTCGGGACAATATGACCAGGTCAGGATTGTCCGATTTAAAGAGACTGGTTTCTTGATGTCCGATATATGTTTCGTACGGGGCAGACACATCTCCAGCCCCAGGCCTAGCATGTGATCATTCGATACTGGATCGATGTACGCAATACTACGGTATACTACGCCTTGATACAGATCTTATATTCCTATAAGAATTTCTGGGAGAATTGGGTAGGCATGGCGCTTTGCTAGAAGCCAACCTTGTCTTGTAAATCGGTAAAGACGTAGTACGAGGTACGTACGTGTTCGGATTATCCGACGACCGTATTTACTGCCAAAATATCCGGAGATCTCTTGGGTCGTTTCCTGAAGATTCACCTATGATATTTGATTCGGACTTAATTAATCTTGGATTAATTGCGGAGAAACTTTATCTTGGATAAAGTGCCTAATTTAGAGAGAGAACGATTAATTTGGAATTAATCGATATAAAATTATTGTATTCGATATAATAATCGAAATTCGATTTCGACGCGAAATTAAAATTAGATTTTAATTCGGGCATACGAGTTAATTTAGAATTAATTCGTTAGCGACGTAAATAATAATTTCGCCAGGCGCAATTATTTATTTAAATTCGGTTTAATTAACGTCGCGACGTAAGCTCGGTATTTCGGAAATATCGAACCCGAACGCGTGAGTGGACGTGGGCCCACTTTCATTGGGAAACGTGTGGGGCCCACATGACACTTGTCATTATATGCATTATTTAATTGATAAGGCATTGCATGGTGATAGTGTGCATTACACTCAAAGGCATTGCATGGTGATAGTGTGCATTACACTCAATGTTTTGCATGGAGTTTGAGTGTTTGACACTAAGCCATTGCATGGTTTGTGTCATAGATTTATTATTAATTTAATAAAATTATGGCATAAATATAAATTGATTTTTGGTAAACAAAATCAATTACACAAAACTCTTTCTCTCTCAAATTTCTTACAATTGCCGTGAATCACATTGACAAGGGCAAGGAAGATTGATCTTCTTCTCCATTTTTGCTAGCACAAGCAAGGGATCAAAAGAGGTGATAGGGAAACCATCAAAGAGCTTGGAATACAAAGCTTGGAGCTTCAAGTCTTCTTCCTCCTCTTGGCCGAATCTTCCAACACTTGGAGCTTCCACCATTTGATCATCTTCTTCATCACATAGCTTTGTAAGTATGATTCTGCCATGCTTCAAGTCTTTTATATATATTCATTTATAGTATTTCATTGCTTAATCTTTGTTTGGGACATATTATAGAACCAACAGTTCCTGGATGAGATGATATGAGACAGTATCAATCCACGAAGGATTAATCATTAAATATCCCTAGTCAGAGTATTATGCGACTGGACACGATAATGCGGGAAAAGACTAGTATTACACTGTGCGCGTTGTGGGGCATGACGCCATGACGTCATAGTTCTCATAATTTGGGTATAGGATTCTCATGGAAGTGTAGTAGGAGGTTGTGTTTTACCGATGATACGGAAATTCCATTGGTAGTATGACTACGTGTCTATGGAAGTCCGAATCAGGGTAGGTGTATTTGGTCTTAACCTGAGACTTGCACCGGCTAATACTTGCGACAATCAATATACTTTGGTTTTGGTCGTCCAGGGCTTTAACAGGTTCTGTGTATGCCTCTGCTGGGTATATTGAGAATCGTAGTGTGTGGGTTGTGATGTCAAGATGGAAGTATCACTCCAGTCATAGTGGAGATGATGGTCACGTAGGATTACGGTACTGGTGATCTTATTGTACTGAGTCATCGGGATAATAGACTAGGTCATGATTATCCGATTAAAGAGACTAGTTACCAGAGATCCGATATGTGCTTCGTACGGGGGGAAGACACAATTCCAGCCTCAGGCCTTGCACGTGACATCCGATACGGGATCGAAATACGCAATACTACGTATACTACACCTGATATAGATCACATATTCCTGTAAGGATATTTCTGGAGATTGGGTAGGCATGGCGCTTTACTAGAGCCAACCTTGTCTTGTAAATCGGTACAAACGTAGTACTAGGTACTTACGTGTTCGGATAGTCCGACGACCAAATTTACTGCCAACATATCCGGGGATCCCATGGGTCACTTCCCGAAGATTCACCAATGACGTATGACTCGCACTTTATTAATCTGGGATTAATTAGATGAGAGAGAAAATTAATCTGGGATTAATTACGGAGATATTTTATCTAGGATAAAGTATCAATTTAAAGAGAGAGAACGATTAATTTAGAATTAATCGATAAAATAATATATTCGATATATTATACGAAATGGATTTCGACGCAGAATTGAAATTAGATTTTAATTCGGGCGAACGAGTTAATTTAGAATTAATTCGTTAGCGACGTGAATAGTGATTTCGCTAGGCATAATCATTTAATTACGTCGCAACAGAAAATTCGTTAATTTGGAATTAGCGAACCCGAGCCCGGGAGTGTTTGCGAGCGCACTCGCATTTCGAATTCGTGTGCGGCACGCAAGTCACATCAAGCGTCAAATCATTAGTCACATCAAGCGTCAAATCACATGTCACTTTGAGTGATGTGACAAGTTGTCACTTGATTGATTGATGGTGGTAGATGGATAAACTTTAATGCTTGTACTTGTTTGACTTTTTGAAAATCAAATAATTGGTATATGTTTAATTGTTTTTGGAAAACAATTAACTAATACACATTTTCCATTCTCTCTCCCTTCTCACAGTTGGAGCCATTTTTCTCTCCCTCTCTCACGCCCACAAGGGGCTGTTCTTCTTCTGTTTTTCTGGTTGGACCGAGAACCATGGAGAAGCTATAGAATTTTGTGGCAAAATTCCTAAGTGCTAGCACACCATTAGAGTCTTGCGAAGGTGATAGGAAACCGCACATGTGAGCATGGAATTGTCCACCGAAGCTTGGAGCTTGGAGTACATTTGGAGGACCATTACCGAATCCTTGGAGCTGTAAAATAGTGGACTACCGAGCCATCTAGGAGGAGGCAGACAAGTTTTTGTTGTCCACCGCATCGCCTCAACCGATCGATGTGAGTATTCCACAACTTCCTCGATGTATTCACTTTTTATTTTCATTGCTTGATATGATCTTGGGATGCTTAGACAATTCCAACAGATCTATCCCAGTAGATCTTTATTCATAGAATAAATGTTGCCTCACCTAAGTATTGTTAGGGTTGGTGCTCAGAGCGCCAATCCAGATCATATTTATGTCCGATTCACGAATACGAGCATTACCTTTTTCCATAATATTACTAATATAAATGGTAGCACCTCTTGTCTTTTATATACGTATTTGATCTAATTTCGATTAGATTGAAACTAAATCTGGTTTAGTGATATGTATATATATTATACAAAGACCCTATGATTTACAACATAGTGCCCAGTTACAACATAGCTTGTAATTGACATTGGGAAATGTCACTGTAAGTTGTATATACTTAAATTAAGTTCCTGGTCAAGATTTAATGACACAGGTCGGTTAGTAAAATCCGTTGAGACCAGTACATGTCGTATATCGGACTTGGTCTGATGGTTTATCCCAATGAACCATGAGTCTTGGGAGACTCATATAGACGTGTATGTGTTTATTTGATAAACACTGAACGACTTACTGAAGATTTCCTAATAGATGGTACACCAACGTCAATAGGAATCTTCTCGGGTTGAGTTGCATAGTGATTCTTAGACTTGAGATACCACTGTGGATATATGAGTTATCCTCCACACTTAGATCGCAGTCACATCACCGATCTATTTAGATCAGACCTCCGCCTGTTCGTTGGGTGTGTGTAGGACACAGAAATCGGTGACGCTGTCCCGGGCTCGCGGCCCGGTTGGGAGTACGGAGTAGCCCACGGGGGAACTAAATCGGAGAAATAACATGGAGTCACCACCCGGTGTGAACCGGGAAAATGATTTAAGACCGCACTCACCCCTCGCAAGGGAAGACCTCAAACCGTTGGGTTCAGAATGGTCCCTTACTTATGCCACTTGTAATGATATGATTTGTGCAATAATCTAACCAAGCCTAAACAACATATATCTCCAAGGATATAGGCCAAGTGGGAGATTATTGGACAGTTATGACCCATAGCGTCACTATTTGTACAGATCATGGTGTTGTTGTACAAATTAACTATGTGACAAAGGAAATTGCTATTTTATCATTTATGATTAGATTACCAAGATGTATAAATGATGAAAGGTCCTTATGATTAGTTCCTAGATTGAGATGATATGAGACAGTATCAATCCACGAAGGATTAATCATTAAATATCCCTAGTCAGAGTATTATCGAGATTGGACATCGATAATGCGGAAAAGACTAGTATTACACTTGTGCGCGTTGTGAGTGTTGAAATTCTCTAAGGTCCCAAGGATCATTATCAAGCATTGAAAATAAGTGCGAATACAACGAGGGAGTTGCAAAATACTCAAATCGATCGGTTGAGCGACGCTACGACGAACAAAATTCTGATTTCTGCCCACTGTCACAGCTCACGGCAGTGAGGTTTTTGGCTTCCTCCATTTGCGGCTTTGGATCATCTTCATCAAGCTCCAAGCTTTGTGAATTGATTCCATGCACACGGGTGGGTTTCTCTATCACCTACGGACGATTTCGGAGTGTGCTAGCACTTTGATTTTGCAACAAAATCACTCATTTTCTTCTCTTACTGCTAACGGCAGTGAGCAAACCAGAAGCTCAAGAACAGCCCACTTTGGGTGTGAGAATGGGAGAGAAGAGAGAGATAAGAGAAGTGTTAGGTTGTGTTAAGAAAATGGTAATTGATTTTCAAAAAATCATATACACATTTTGCTTTCAAAAGTCAAAGCTTTCAAAGCCATCCAACAACTTCAACAACTCCAACACTCACAACACTCAATCAATCAAATTGTCACATTACTCAAAGTGACATGTGATTTGACGCTTGATGTGACTAATGATTTGATGCTTGATGTGACTTGCGTGCCGCACTCGAATTCGAAATGCGAATGCGCTCACAAACACTCTCGGGCTCGGGTTTGCTAATTCCAAATTAACGAATTTTCCGTTGCGTCGTAATTAAATCTAATTTAATTAAATAATCATGCCAAGCATAATTACTATTCACATCGCTAACGAATTAATTCTAAATTAATTCGTTCGCCCGAATTAAAATCTAATTTCAATTTCGCGTCGAAATCCAATTTCGTTTAATATATCGAATATATTAATTTATCGATTAATTCCAAATTAATCGTTCTCTCTTTTAAATAATATTTTATCCTAGATAAAATATCTCCGAAATTAATCCTAGATTAATTTTCTCTCATCTATTAATCCCAGATTAATTAAAAGTGCGAGTCATACGTCATCGGTGAATCTTCGAGAAGCGACCCATGAGATGCCCGGATATGTTGGCAGTAAATACGGTTGTCGGACTATCCGAACACGTAAGTACCTAGTACTACGTTTACACCGATTTACAAGACAAGGCTGGCTTCTAGCAAAGCGCCATGCCTACCCAATTCTCCAGAAATATGCTTACAGGAATAACCGATCTATATCAGGCGTAATATACGTAGTATTGTGTATGTCGATCCAGTATCGGATGATCACGTGCTAGGCCTGGGGTTGAAATTGTGTCTGCCCCGTACGAAGCACATGTCGGATGTTTGGTGACTAGTCTCTATAATCGGATATACATGTCCTTGTCATAATATCCCGATAGCTGCAGCATTTAAGAGAACCAGTCCCGTATCCTACGTGACCATCATCTCCACTATGACTGGAGTGATACTTCCGTCTTGACATCACACCCAACACATTATGATTCTCGATATACCCAGAAGAGGCGTACACAGAAACCGGTTAAAGCCATGGACGACCAAAACCAAAGTATATTGATTGTCGCAAGTATTAGCAGCGCAAGTCTCAGGTTAAGACCAAATACACCTACCCTGATTTCGGACTTCCAGAGACACATAGTCATACTACCAATGGAATTCCGACGGGCTCTATCCAGAGCAAAGCTGTCTCCCGTACCATCGGTAAAACACAACCTCCTATTACACTTGCATTAGTATCCTATACCCAAATATATGAGAACTATGACGTTATGCCCTCACAACGCGCACAAGTGTAATACTAGTCTTTTACGCATTTATCGATGTCCAATCTCGATAATACTCTGACTAGGGATATTTAATGATTTATCCTTCGTTGATTGATATTGTCTCATATCATTCTCAATCCAGGAACAAATCACAAGGACCTCTCATCATTTATACATCTAGGTGATCTAATCACAAATGATAAGAGTGCAATCTCCTTTGTCACATAGTTAATTTGTACAACAACACCATTATCTGTACAAATAGTGACGCTATAGGTCATAATTGTCCAACAATCTCCCATTTGGCCTATAGCTAGTTACTCGAGTGTCTTACACCCGAACTATGTACGGTTGGCTCAAACTCCTGAGAAATGCTTTCGTCAGCGGATTTGCATGATTATCATCTTGATGCGATTTATTCGATCATCTCATCTCCACGATGTATGATCCGAATGAATCAGATGAATATCGAAGTATATATCTGGATCGTTGATGAGACCATTAATTCTTTAGCTTGTGCTGACGCCTAGCTCAGCTGCTAACAGAACTATATCTAATCTAATTAGATTTATTGTCGACCCAAATGGCTTCTATTGCTGCCTCAACTGCAGCAATTAACTGCATTTTTTGTGTATTTTGTAACAGTATCTTGCTTGGAAGATTTCCAGCTCACTGTTCCGTTATTCAAATTTTGTAGTACCGTTTTGCGACTTATAGTCGTTTTATCGGTTTAGGAAACTTGCAGTAGTGATCCCAGTCACTTCAAGTTCTCATTCTCCATAGTTTAAGACATTATCCTTAGTTCTCTAAGAAACTAACGGATGTTCTTAATATCAATCCAGTGACTATCACTTGGATTGGCCTGTTTGTGAATCCATACGCTCAAAGCATATGAGACACCAGGTCGCGTACATTTTTCAATGTACGATTTCTCGGAGAGTATTTATGAAAGCCAAGCTTTCATCGATTTTATTTATTATGGGAATAACATTTCCAAGAAATGACATATTATCATTATTTTATAGGACATCCATTGTCAGTGCGCTCCCACTAACCCTCATATATACACAAGAATCATTTTCGTTTTGAATTAAATCATAAACTATTATGATTACATCAAAACGATAATTCCAAGAATCTAATGCTTGCTTCAATCCAAACATGGATCGAATAACCTGCAAACCATGTTTTCTAGTTTTGGTACGACAAAACCGACAGGATGTTGTAAACATCCTCCTAAAGGTTTCCTTTTCAGGAAAGCGATTTTCCCGTTAAGCTGACATATTTCATAAATGAAACATGCAGCTTTAACAAGCATTATCCAAATGGATTTACCATGGCAACAATTAAAAGGTTTCATCGTAATCGACACAATGTTGATAACGATACCTTTCCGCTAAAAGCCTAGCTTTATATGTTGGTATGTTGCCACCCATGTACGTCTTCCTTGAAGACTTATAGTACCAATAGACACAATGCCTTGTGGTACATCAACTAGTGTCTAAGCATAGTTGGTATACATGGAATCCATTTCGGACACATGGCACTTTGCCATAATAGGGAGTCGATACCTTGTATCACTTCCTCATACGTAGTCAGTTGGTATACCTAAAAAAGATTGAAATGTTTTCGAGGTGAGATCAGAAACCCATACCCCAGGTTGTTTTCTGACTCTCTCCGACCTAAGTGGTTCTTGTGTATTCGAAGATTATTGGAATAGTTTCATCCTTGATGATCTATTTGTGTTCCATTAAGGAATGGGTGCCTGGAACAGTATTACTCCGATTTTCATCGAGTTTTACTATCCTCCCACTTACCACTGCATATCGGTATTCCTATTAGGAAAACCGCATGGTGAGTAACAATTAAATTGTTCTCTTGTGAGATGTATAAGTACTATACTTATGGTTTCCCTAGGATAACCTACAATTAGGCACTTATCCAATTTGGGTTTTAGTTTGGTATCATCCAAACATATGCCTAGCATACCTAAATGTGCAGGAATGAGAAACCCAGTTTCTTTCCTGTTCATATCTAATATGAATTCTGTCAAACAGATTTTTGTGGAACCTTATTCTAAATAAGTTCTGCACTGTTTATGCTTATCCGTTGAAGGAAATGTTAGCTCAGAGCGACTCATGATTAACCTTATCATGTCCAACAAAATTCGGTTTATCGGTTCGGACACACCATCAAACTGACGTGTTCAGGGAGGAGTCCTCATTTGAAAGAATACTTTACTCTTTCAAGTATATTAGAAACTTATTGCTTAAGTATTTTCCATTACGGTCTTACCGTGACGGTATAACACTTCAGCCGATCTGTTTGTCTATTTTCGTGTCGAAACTTAATAAGTTTCAGATTTGTGTTTCATAAGAGACACATAACAATAACGCGATGCCACATCCGTATAGGTCACGAAATATCCATATCCATCTCTAGCCTAGCTAGACATGGGCCCACTTGTTTCACTATGAACTAGGGCTAATACATCGGTGGCATTTGCACTTTTACCAAGTAAAGGTGTTTTAGGCACTTTGCCCAATAAACTAGATTTGTAGACTTTATTTGATTGGAATCAAATGTGTCCTAGTACCCAGTCTCCGAAAGAGTGGATATACGATTCTTGTTTAATTGTGTCCCAGACAACAATGCCACTTGTCAGTTTCTTCTGATCAAATCAGTTTGAGCTGTTTGTTTGTCATTTTATACGTTTGAGATTTATTTATATTCAAAATATAAATACTGTTATTCACATCTAATGTGTATATCTCAATATCATCTTTATAAAATAAAACACTTTAGTGTTCTAGAATATAAGGTTCACCCGCAGCGGGTGAAACACTGATATAGAGATAATGTTTCTAGTCAAACTAGTTACATTATAACAGTTTCCTAATTTAAGTACACACCCAAAGGTAGTTCCTAAACTTAGGTATCTACGGTCAAAACAGCGACTTTCAAAACAGATTCTGAACATCAATACATATATTTTATGTTCCACACTAAGTATTTAAAATCTAATTTTAATAATAGTAGTGAACATAATGTTGACAAACATATTTGAAGTCAGAGCCTTGCTCGTCTTCAATTCCTTCATGTCTGCTTTGTCCAAACGGAAGTCATGCTTTCGCGATCTCGTTTGCCACAATTTAGGCAGACATTTTGGGATATGTCCTTTATCTTCCCAGAAGATTATAATGATTTTGCCTTTGCCCTTTTCATATTCCAGAAGCCTTTGGCCAAGCCTTGGGTTTCTAGAATATCGAAGTAAGGTGCGCCTTAAACTACTTGTCTTATTGCAAACTTTGACTTTATCTCCTTGAGAATAGTCATTAACTCTCCAAGAGTTATTATTGCATTTTAGTACTTCTAAGATCTAAGAATAGATCTATGAAGATCCTTCAATCTCATTATCATACTTAAAGATCTAACCCTTAGTTCTGATAAAGAAATTAAGGAGTCTACTGCGACAAGCTTAATGGATTAAGCACTAAAGTTATCATTACATAAATCTTCCAAATATTATGCTCTACTATTTGCTTAACTCAGGGCTTAGGCATAATATGTTATTTTATCAAATAAAGTAACTTATTATTTTCCAGGACCATCCTGAAACTTTATTCCCAATTTGAAAATTAAACCATTTAAATACATTTTCCCTAGGATTATGTTTTAAATGTCAATCTTTCAATTTTATCTTGATTTTAATAGTCCAACTATTTAATCAACGATTTTGGTACTATTAAATATAATGATTATTATAGTCCAACTATATTAATCAACTATACTTTTAATTTGTTTGAATACAGTCCAACTGTTTTATTAAAACAACAATTTAATTATTAGTCCAACTAACATTTAATATATTTGACGAATGATATTTGTTCGAGCGCGTATGGCAAGTAATTAAACGAATATTGCAAATTCAATTCTTGCCTCCCACTATTTTTCGGCGAGCCTTTAACCCTCTGTCGAGTACTCGGGAAACCTTGTTTCCTAGCGGGCTAGGATCCCGTTAAATATCACACAATCTTGACTTTGGCCAACAAATTGTATGATAATTGACTAGGTAGATCTCTAAGATCGATTGAATCCAATCCAATTCCTAGATCCAGTAGGGAGACATCCAAGTCCGAAACATATATCTTATATATGCTAATACATCCAATGTATTACTTAATCTTTTTCCTCTGAATCAACTAAGCCTTGGCTTTGGTACAACAAACTTAGTGATCCCAGTTAAGCGTGACCCATTGACCATGGAAAGCTTCGTAATCAATGTCGATGGACAAGAAGTGGTCTTGACTTTGGCCAACAAACCACAACTTGGACAAGACACTGATATGGAACAAAGCTCTCGTGATTCAAACACATCCTCGACGGACAAAGGCCTTGACTTTGGCCAACAAGCCAATGCCAGTCTTAGATCTTGAGTAAGAATCACTCAATGGAAGGAAAAACGCTTAATATTTTGCGAGGGTTTTTCGAGTGCAAATTGGCAACCAATTTATTATCTTTGTTAAGGTCTCATCATTATACACCCTTAAACATGCATTCTAAACACATAATAAAATGCGTATAAGTAAAATAATAATGATATGCGGATGTATATTTTACACATTGATCCTAGATCAAATCTCTCCCTTTCTCTCTCCCGCTAGCACAAGTATTACTTCTACCCGTTACACTACACTTCTAAAGAAACCTCATTTACATTGAGGGGAATAGGTGAGAAGAGAAATACAAAGAGTATGGAGGTGATAAGGCTGGACACGCAGGTCCAATTAATAAATCAAATTTATTACAACAATTTCTAAAATTGCCCCACCCATCTAATATCCATCCGATATACATTATTCATGCATCGTAACCAAGTATTCACATAAGCATGTTATCAATCAATCTAATCAAATTAATTAATCTGATAATTAGTGACCATCCAATGTTCAAACAACGATTTGATTTTGCGCGAGTCAAACTCGTTTTGCGAATAAGTACTCAAAGTACGAATTCTCGAATTAAATTAATACTAATTCACTATTTAATTCCAAATTAAGACTACACTTTAATAATAAACCTTTTATGATTTAAATTCAAAATTTAATCGTTACGGGTCTCAAAGCCCGATTAACGTCCAACGTCAATTCAATTAAAGTCCAATGGGCTTTTAATTAATTTCTTAAGGCGTGGACTTTTAGTCAACTCGGGTCAAACCGATAACCAAAGTCCAATCTGGGAGTTACCCCATAAGCCTAGAAATCAATTTAGGCCCATTAGGCCCAATTAAACTTTAAAGGTCCAATAGTCGCATTTGGGCTTTATGGAAGCGGTTTTGGGCCCAATTGGATCCAACCAATTTAGCCTAAACCCAACTTGGTACAACCAAGCCCAATAAGCCCATTTACAACATAACAAGCCCAAATCCAATTTTAAGCCCAATTTAATTAAACACAAAAATTCCAAATTTCATATTTAATTAACAAAGTGTATAACATTATTAATTACCCAAATCAATATTTCCAAAACATCAAATTAGCCTAATTAATCATGCTCATCATCATTAAATCATGTCCAACAAAATTTAACAAAAAATCAAACCCATATACATGCTAAGGCTCTCGGCAATTGTAGGGGATTTTGTGTCCGATTCGGTTTCAATCCGATTAATTCCACAATCGACATTAAATCAACATCCTCAATCGTTTCAAGTCATCCAATGATCAACGAAACAAAAAATTACCAAGAATTAGGGCTTTTGAACTTTTGGCCGAGCCATGAATATTGGGGAAATTTGTTCCAAACACAATTTCTTCAAATTGATCCAATCAATCATCAATTAAAACACATTTAAGCATACTAATTCATCCAATTTCATTAAATCATGCTAAAAAACGTTTTACCCAATTTTAACCCTAAATCATTTTCATGCTCAATATTGGCTCTGATACCATTGTTGAAATTCTCTAAGGTCCCAAGGATCATTATCAAGCATTGAAAATAAGTGCGAATACAACGAGGGAGTTTCGGAATACTCACATCGATCGGTTGAGCGACGCTACGACGAACAAAATTCTGATTTCTGCCCACTGTCACAGCTCACGGCAGTGAGGTTTTTGGCTTCCTCCATTTGCGGCTTTGGATCATCTTCATCAAGCTCCAAGCTTTGTGATTTGATTCCATGCACACAGGTTGGTTTCCCTATCACCTACGGACGATTCCGGAGTGTGCTAGCACTTTGATTTTGCAACAAAATCACTCATTTTCTTCTCTTACTGCTCACGGCAGTGAGCAAACCAGAAGCTCAAGAACAGCCCACTTTGGGCGTGAGAATGGGAGAGATGAGAGAAGTGTTAGGTTGAGTTAAAAAAATGGTAATTGATTTTCAAAAAATCAGATACACATTTTGCTTTCAAAAGTCAAAGCCTTCAAAGCCATCCAAAAACTCCAACAACTCACATCACTCACTCAATCAAATTGTCACATCACTCAAAGTGACATGTGATTTGATGTTTGATGTGACTAATGATTTGACGCTTGATGTGACTTGCGTGCCACACTCGAATTCAAAATGGGAATGCGCTCGCAAACACTCTCGGGCTCGGGTTTGCTAATTCCAAATTAACGAATTTTCCGTTGCATCGTAATTAAATCTAATTTAATTAAATAATCATGCTAAGCATAATTACTATTCACGTCGCTAACGAATTAATTCTAAATTAATTCGTTCGCCCGAATTAAAATCTAATTTTAATTCCGCGTCGAAATCTAATTTCGTTTAATATATCGAATATATTAATTTATCGATTAATTCCAAATTAATCGTTCTCTCTTTTAAATAATATTTTATCCTAGATAAAATATCTCCGTAATTAATCCTAGATTAATTTTCTCTCTCATCTAATTAATCCCAGATTAATTAAAAGTGTGAGTCATACGTCATCGGTGAATCTTCGGGAAGCGACCCATGAGATCCCTGGATATGTTGGCAGTAAATACGGTTGTCGGACTATCCGAACACGTAAGTACCTAGTACTACGTTTACACCGATTTACAAGACAAGGCTGGGTTCTAGCAAAGCGCCATGCCTACCCAATTCTCCAGAAATATGCTTACAGGAATAAGCGATCTATATCAGGCGTAATATACGTAGTATTCTGTATGTCGATCCAGTATCAGATGATCACGTGCTAGGCCCGGGGCTGGAATTGTGTCTGCCCCGTACGAAGCACATGTCAGATGTCTGGTGACTGTCTCTATTGTCGGATATACATGACCTTGTCATAATATCCTGATAGCTGCAGCATTTAAGAGAACCAGTCCCGTATCCTACGTGACCATCATCTCCACTATGACTGGAGTAATACTTTCGTCTTGACATCACACCCAACACACTACGATTCTCGATATACCCAGAAGAGGCGTACACAGAAACCGGTTAAAGCCTTGGACGACCAAAACCAAAGTATATTGATTGTCGCAAGTATTAGCAGTGCAAGTATCAGGTTAAGACCAAATACACCTACCCTGATTTCGGACTTCCATAGACACATAGTCATACTACCAATGGAATTCCGAGGGGGTCTATCCAGAGTGAAGCTGTCTCCCATACCATCGGTAAAACACAACCTCATATTACACTTGCATGAGTATCCTATACCCAAATATATGAGAACTATGACGTTATGCCCTCACAACCCGCACTGAGACTTGCACCGCTAATACTTGCGACAATCAATATACTTTGGTTTTGGTCGTCCAGGGCTTTATCAGGTTATGTGTACGCCTCTGCTGGGTATATTGAGAATCGTAGTGTGTTGGGTGTGTTGTCAAGACGGAAGTATCACTCCAGTCATAGTGGAGATGATGGTCACGTAGGATACGGTACTAGTGCTCTTATGTACTGCAGTCATCGGGATAATATGACTAGGTCATGATTATCCGATATAGAGACTAGTTACCAGAGATCCGATATGTGCTTTGTATGGGGCAGACACAATTCCAGCCCCAGGCCTTGCACGTGACATCCGATACTGGATCAAAATACGCAATAATACGTATACTACGCCTGATATAGATAACATATTCCTGTAAGGATATTTCTGGAGAATTGGGTAGGCATGGCGCTTTGCTAGAAGCCAACATTCTCTTGTAAATCGGTACAAACGTAGTACTAGGTACTTACGTGTTCGGATAGTTCGATGACCGAATTTAGTGCCAACATATCCGGGGATCTCATGGGTCGCTTCCCGAAGATTCACCGATGACGTATGACTCGCACTTTATGAATATGGGATTAATTAGATGAGAGAGAAAATTAATCTGGGATTAATTGCGGAGATTATTATCTGGGATAAAGTATCAATTTAAAGAGAGAGAACGATTAATTTAGAATTAATCGATAAAATAATATATTCGATATATTATACGAAATTGGATTTCAACGCAGAATTGACATTAGATTTTAATTCGGGCGAACGAGTTAATTTAGAATTAATTCGTTAGCGAAGTGAATAGTGATTTCGCTAGGCATAATCATTTAATTACGTCGCAATGAAAAATTCGTTAATTTGGAATTAGCGAACCCGAGCCCGGGAGTGTTTGCGAGCGCACTCACATTTCGAATTCGAGTGCATCACACAAGTCACATCAAGCTTCAAATCATTAGTCACATCAAGCGTCAAATCACATGTCACTTTGAGTGATGTGACAAGTTGTCACTTGATTGATTGATGGTGGTAGATGGATAAGCTTTAATGTTTGTACTTGTTTGACTTTTTGAAAATCAAATAATTGGTATATGTTTAATTGTTTTTGGAAAACAATTAACTAATACATATTTTCCATTCTCTCTCCCTTCTCACGGTTGGAGCCATTTTTCTGTCCCTCTCTCACGCCCACAAGGGGCTGTTCTTCTTCTGTTTTTCTGGTTGGACCGAGAACCATGGATAAGCTATAGAATTTTGTGGCAAAATTCCTAAGTGCTAGCACACCATTTGAGTCTTTGCGAAGGTGATAGGGAACCGCACATGTGAGCATGGAATCGTCCACCGAAGCTTGGAGCTTGGAGCACGTTTGGAGGACCATTGCCGAATCCATGGAGCTGCAAAATAGTGGACTGCCGAGCCATCTAGGAGGAGGCAGTGAATTTTTTGTTGTCCACCGCATCGCCTCAACCGATCAATGTGAGTATTCCACAACTTTCTCGATGTATTCATTTTGTATTTTCATTGCTTGATATGATCTTGGGATGCTTAGATAATTTCAACAGATCTATCCGAGTAGATCTTTATTCCTAGAATAAAGGTTGCCTCTCCCAAGTATTGTTAGGGTTGGTGCTCAGAGCGCCAATCCAGATCATATTTATGTCCGATTCATGAATACGAGAAATACCTTTTCCATAATATTACTAATATAAATGGTAACACCTCTTATCTTTTATATACGTATTCGATCAAATTTCGATTAGATTGAAACTAAATCTGGTTTAGTGATATGTATATATATTTGACAAAGACCTTAGGATTTACAACATAGTGCGTAGTTACAACATAGCTTGTAATTGACATTGGGAAGTGTCACTATAAGTTGTATATCCTTAAATTAAGTTCCTGGTCAAGATTTACTGACATGGGTCGGTTAGTAAAATCCGTTGAGACCAGTACATGTCGTATATCGGACTTGGTCCGATGGTTTATCCCAATGAACCATGAGTCTTGGGAGACTCGTATAGACGTGTATGTGTTTATTTGATAAACACTGAACGACTCACCGAATAATTCCTAAAAGATGGTACACCAACGTCAATATGAATCTTCTCGAGTTGAGTAGCATAATGATTCTTTGACTTGAGATACCACTTTGGATATATGAGTTATCCTCCACACTTAGATCGCAGTCACGTCACCGATGTATTTAGATCAGACCTCCGCCTGTTCGTTGGGTGTGTGTAGGACACAGAAATTAGTGACGCTATCCCGGGCTCGCGGCTCGGTTGGGAGTACGGAGTAGCCCATGGGGGAACTAAAGCAGAGAAATAACATGGAGTCGCCACCCGGTGTGAACCGGGAAAATGATTTAAGGCCGCACTCACCCCTCGCAAGGGAAGACCTCAAACCGTTGGGTTCGGAATGGTCCCTTACTTATGCCACTTGTAATGATATGATTTGTGCAATAATCTAACCAAGCCTAGACAACATATATCTCCAAGGATAATCTATTCCTAAGATCCATGTATAAGATAAATCATCATACCGGCAAACATACGATATCATACAATAATCTCATGAACATGTTGAATCATCAAACACGAAAAATAAATAATAACCTAAACATAAACATAAGGAAACACCTATTGCGAAAGGAGATAACAAGATCATGCATAGAGGAATAACATACTAATGGCTAAATCATGCTTGAGAAACAAGTAACATCCTAAAGACCTAATCATTCTTGAACACAGTCTTGCGAACACATCAAATAGATGAATGCGGGAATACAAATGGATGATAACAGCAAAAGTGTCAATAATAGAATGGAATGGTTAATTACATAATACAAAAGAAATTACCCAAGAAGCGATCATGCATGAAATATGATGAAAAAGACTCAATTCAGTGTATGTGCGTTCGTGTAGAGTTCGTAAACGTGTTCAAATGGTAAACAGAAGGTTCGCATTCGTGTAGCGTTTGAGAACGCGTTTGAATGAGACCAGACCTGATGCATGATAAAACAAAGAAAATACATACGCATTCGAGTAGCGTTAGTAAACACGTTCGAACGGTAAACAGAAGGTTCACGTTCGTATAGCATTCGAGAATGCGTTTGAACGGGACAAGACCTGATGAAACAAAATGCATGCACATTCGAGTAGCGTTCGTAAACGCGTTCGAACGGGAAACAAAAGGTTCACGTTCGTATATCGTTTGAGAACACGTTCGAATGGGACAGGACCTGATGCATGATGAATGACGCAACACATACATAGATAAGAAAATCCACAATGTAGGACCCCGTGTGCCCGATTGAACTCATTCCCATTCAATCAGGTGTACCTCGTCCGGCGTGGCAAAACGTCGTGGTAAAGGTAGCCTTTAGGCATTTCCCCTCGAATAGAGGACCTTGAATCCACCCTAGTTAGCCCATGCGCACAAGAATGCAATGCATGCGTAAATAAAGCAACAATATGCAAAGGATAAATGACCTTATAAAAAGCGCGGCAAAACATCGTGGTAAAGGTAGCCTTTAGGCATTTTCCCTCGAATAGAGGACCTTGAATCAACCCTAGTTAGCCCATGCGCACAAGAATGCAATGCATGTGTAAATAAAGCAACGATATGCAAAAGGTAAATGACATAATAAAAGGCGCGACAATACATCATGGTAAAGGTAGCTTTCAGGCATTTCCCTCGAATAGAGGACCTTTAATCCACCATAGTTAGCCCATGCGCATTATGTTACCGTGCATATAAAATAAAGACAACAATAATATAGGACCTTGTATGCTCGATTAAACATAACATTAAATCAAACATACTCTGTCCGGCGCGGCAAAGTATTGTCGTAAAGGTAGCCTTTTGGACTTTTCTTCCCTCAAATAGAGAACCTTTAGACTAACATACTAAGCCCATGCGCACTACATCATAAATATACAAACAAATAACGTGCAGAAAGTAAAGCGAAAATGACTAAATCATGCTTAAACATAAATAACACACTAGCGACTAAATCATGCTCAAACACAAGGTTAGATGAAACAAAATATGTGTGTCTCTCAAGCGGTACGTGGCGTTGTATCCCGAGTACAGACCGTACAACCTTCCATTTGGATTCGGCTATGGAATTTACGTTCGGGTTTCCATCCGATATACCCCAAGAGAGAACACATATTCCGTTCATTCGGAAATCAAATCTTGCACCAACCCACAATACTCATGCAAAATAAAGTAAGAAAATAAATAAAAGGAAGGGTGCCCTCAGGTCTAACCTCTTAGGTCGTCTCCCGAAAGTGCGTTACACGGCCGTCGGAAGGGTTGATACTCTGTAACTCCTCCGGTCCACTGGTCCACTGCTCTCGTTCGCTGCTTCCCTATTTTGAGCCGTCATTTCCTCTATTTTGCTGCTATTTTGCTGCTGTTTTACTGTCACTATTTTACAGTTTTAGGCTACTATTTTTGTGGTTTTGGGGCTGCTGTTTTTGTGGTGGTTAGGGGGCTGTATGGGAGCAGTTTTGGTCACGAAAATGGGGCTGTTTGTGGACTATTTTGTTGCGACAATGAGGGCTGTCTTGGTTTATGATTTTCGGTGAATGAGAGGGTTATTTCAAGGGTGATTTTCGGTGAAGGCTTACTATTTTAGGGGTGTGATTTTCGGTAATAGAGGGTGTTTAGAGGGATGAGTTTCGGCTATAGTAGAGAGAGGAGGAGAAGAGAAACTTTTTTTTTGCTTGTTCTTGTGTTATGCGTGAATGGACTAGGGGATGAGAGTGTTGGATTTGTGTTTCTTTTATAGACAATTGCTAGGGCTTCTCCTGTTTGAAAAGGAATAAGATTTGTGTATTAAAGAGATGCCATTTAATTAGTGTCACACAAGGAAAGCATATATTTAATTGGGGACAAGATTTTTTTAAATAAGGAAGATCATATATTTTATTTTTTTTAATTAGGTATGTGAATTATTTAAATTGGGATGCGATTTATTTAATTCAGGAAGCATATTATTTTAATTTGTGACATGTTTTAAATGTTTTAATTATTTTTGGGTGGGTTTTGGTGGGCTAATTGGGCTTGGGCGTGAGGCTAGCAACAAAACCAGAAGTGCCGACACTGTTCGAATGCCGATTCAAATGCTGCACGAACGCCCACAATCTGCTTGACGTTCGAACGTGTTCACGAATGCAGCACGAACGAAAGCAGTGAACATGCAAATTGAATCCGATGACATACTTATTCTGAATTTCCCCTTCCGACATTCGTTTCCCGCGACTTCCGCAACCTAAAGAGTAGTGCCTCCGTACGAGACTCATCATTGAGACTTATATGCAAAAATGTAGTGCCTACAGTCGCCCCCACTTTGATGGGACTTGTGCAGTGTGTGACAATGACAATCCTATCAAAGTTGTGCAATGCATTTTTACTTACATGGCTAGCCAGCTGCCACCTGACTTACCTGCTGCTTCGAGCTGATTTGATGACGCAGTGGACCTCGATCCTGGGATGCATCCCAATAACTGCAACCGATAATGGGGGCCTCGACCCTGGGACGCATCCCAATACCGCTGATAATGTGGGTCATGACCCTGAGACGTATCCCTAAAACTGATGATGCAGGGGGCCAACGGCCCTGGGACACATCCCGATAACTGCAACCAACAACGGAGGCCTCGACTCTGGGACACATCCCGATAACATTGACAATGTGGGTCACGACCCTGGGACGCATCCCCAAAACTGCTGATTATGTGGGTCACGACCCTGGGACTCATCCCCAAAACTTATGATGATGCAGGCCTCGACCCTGGAACTCATCCCCAAAACTGCTGATGTTATGGGTCACGACCCTGGGACTCATCCCCAAAACTGAAACTGATGTGGGCCTCGCTCCCGGGACTCATCCCCTAACTGATGCTGACATGGGCCTCGCCCCAAACTGATGTTTGATGTGGGCCTCACCCCCATGCTTGCTTTTTCCGCTTTCTCTTTTTCTTCTTTGAAACCTGTTATTACAAAACAGAACAAACACAAAAAGAACGCAAATATGTTACGTGTATGCATGTATGCATGAATGAGTTTCTTATCCCGTTGGGTTAGGTCTTCTGTCAATTCCCTTGGTGACTGCTCGGTCTTCTATCCTTCAGGCAAAATACTGCTTCAATCTATCCACGTTGATTGGCTCGGTGAACTCGTTCCCTTCCAAATCTGACAGTCTCACTGCCCCATTTCCCATCACTTTCTGGACTATGTAGGGTCCTTCCCAGTTAGGTCTGAACTTTCCTATTGGGTCTGTCGTCGACGGCCTCAACTGCTTAAGTACCAAATCACCTTTTCTGATCTTAGTAGGACGCACCTTCTTGTTGAATGCTCGGGCTAGTCTCTTCTGATATATCTGCATGTGATGCAAGGACTTCATCCTCTTTTCATCCAGAAGTGCTAACTGTTCAAATCTCTGTGAGGCCCATTCTTGTTCGGGGAACTCTGTTTCTGCTAATACCCTCAAGGACTGTATTTCGACTTTTACTGGCAGTACTACTTCCATTCCGTAGACCAAAGAGTAAGGCGTGGCTTCTGTTGCTGTTCTTACTGATGTTCTGTACCCCCACAGGGCATACGATAGCTTGTTAGCCCAATCTTTTTAGTTCTCTGTCATCTTGGCCAATATCTTCTTTACTGTCTTATTGGCTGCCTCGACTACCCCATTTGCCTGCGACCGATAAGGTGACGACTTGTGATGTCATATCCCATATCTATGTAGCATTGCTTTCGTTTCCCCTTGAAACTAAACTCCGTTATCTGTCACTACATGATGCAGCATCTCATATCGACATATGATGTTCCGAGCTATGAACTTCGCCATCTGCTTTGCTGTGACGTTACGAAATGACTCGACTTCCATCCATTTTGAGAAGTAGTCCACTGCCACTACAATGAAACGATGTCCATTCGATGCACTCGGTCGAATCTCCCCGATCATATCAATTCCCCATGCAAAGAAAGACCATGGCTCTAATAGCCCGTGTAACTCTGTGTGAGGCAGATGGTTCAAATTACCGTGTGCTTGACAATCATGACAATGTTTTACCAGCTTTGCACAGTCTGTCTCCATGGTCAACCAGTAGAAACCCTGTCTTACTAGGGGTAAGCAAAATCGATTTCGGTTCCGGTTCCGTATAAAACCGGAACCTACCCGGAAAAATTCGGTTCCGCACTAAGTGGAACCGGAACCTACCCAATTAAACAGGGTACCCTATTATTCGGTTCCAATCCGGTTCCGGTCCGATTCCGAATTACCCTATTTTAAAATATTTTAATGAAAACTACATTCCGATACGAGTACGTAGGAAAAAACATGGACCAAATCGGAGTGCGGAAGCTCAAGAACGAAAGGTTATACAATAGCCCACTATTTTCTTTCAAAATATTTGATTATTGATATCATTAGTTATATATAGATTTTCATTATACTTATGTTGCTGGGAAAATGGAAGGAAAATGAAAAGATAAAAAATAAATACATATAATTTTAGAGTCGAATTCTGCTGTGCTGGAATATTTCGAATTAGATTAAGAAGATGCTTTTTTTGTTAAAACAAAATTGTGGCAAAACAAAATGGAGTAAAGGAAAATTTTGTTTATTGATTGATTATTTTTCCCATAGTTGTGGTAGTTTTAAATTATAGCAGCTTTCTGTTTGCAATGGGCTCATTTTCTAATTTTAAGCGTCTCTGTTTAACACAAACACACATACATTCTATATATACTTGATAGAAGCACTAAAATATTGCTATATGAACTGTGACTCTTTAAAATTTGTACAATTAAATAATGAACGCCAAATGTTTAAAATTTATGTTCATATAAACAGGTTCCATGGTTCGGTTCCGGTTCCTACTATTTTGGAACCGGAACCTACCAGGATAAAATCGGTTCCTTCATATTTGGAACCGGAACCTACCCGATTACAACCAGTTCCGGTTCCAAACCCGGAAAATCGGTCCGGTTCCAACCGGTTCTGGGTAGAACCGGAATCGATGCTCACCCCTATGTCTTACAATCTTCCGAGATAAATTCAACCCATTCATATGCGGTCCACATACCCCGGCATGTATTTCTTCCATTGCCTTCTGAGCCTTTTCTTTTCTCAAACAATTCAGCTGAACGCCATTTACCTGTATCTTGTACAATTCTCCTTTCAAAATCACATACTGAGAAGCCAACTTCTGAATGGCTATTCTGTCTTTTCTGCTTGCTTCTTCTGGGAGTTCTCCGTGTTCTAAATACCGTTGAATGTCATAGTACCAAGGTTTCCCATCATCGACTTCCACTTCCAGAACTCTTTCTATCTCATAAACAGGTTTACTCGCTGTTGTCAGTACCAATGGTCTCATCACTAACTTCTCTGGATTTTCCCAAGTCGCTGCAAGTGTAGCTAATGCGTCTGCCAACTGATTTTCTTCTCGCGGCAAGTGCTGAAACTTAAAATCGGGGATAGCCTGTGCCAACTTTCTGAGGTGAAAAAGGTAAGGTTTCAACTGTTCTTCCTTCAGTTCCCATTCTCCCTGCATTTGTCGGACTACCAACATCGAATCTCCGTAGACCTCCACGCTCCCAGCCTTCAAGGCTATCAATGCAATCAATCCAAAAGCCCATGCTTCATACTCGTCCATGTTGTTAGTTACTCTGAACGTCAACCTCTTGACCATAGGCAAAGCCTCTCCTTCGGGAGTCACTATCACGATCCCAATTCCGGCTCATTTGCAATTCACTGCTCCGTCAAAATACATCTTCTATCCCTGAACTGTTATTGCTTGGATCTCTTCATCTGGGAATTCAAACTTATAATGATCCCATTCAATAGGTTGTAATGCCAGGAACTCTGCTACGACTCGCCCTTTGATTACTTTGGAGGTGAGATACTCAATGTCAAACTCTGTCAGCAACACTAACCATCTGCCCAACTTCCCCACTAGCGAAGGCACTGAATGTAGATACTTCAAGGGATTTTCTTTGGCTACCACCTGAATCTTGTAAGACTAGAAGTAATGCCGCAGTTTTCTGGACACCCATACCACTGCCAAACAGATTTTCTCTACTTCTTGATAGCGGGCTTCGTACGAAAGCATCTTCTTACTGAGATAGTAGACTGCATGCTCTACCCCTGTCTCATCTGCCTGTACCATCATTTCCCCCAGTGCTTCTGATTCTATGGCCAAATACAATATCAAGGGTCTGCCCGGTCTCGGAGGTTTCAATACATGAGGTTTTATCAAGTATTCTCTGATCTTGTCGAAGGCTGCTTGACATTGCTCATTCCATTTCACTAGCTGGTCTTTTCTCAGCAGTTTGAAGATAGGCTCACATGCTGATGTCAACTTGGCGATGAATCGACTGATGTACTGAATTTTCCCGAGGAATGCTCTGACTTCCTTCTCAGTCTTCGGTGCTGGCATCTCTGTGATTACTTTGATCTTCTCAGAGTCTACCTCTATTCCTCCCATTCCAACTGTATGTCCCAGCAACTTTCCTGACATCACCCCAAACACACATTTCTTGGGATTAAGCCGCAAGTTGTATTTGTCAACTCTCTGAAGGAACTTCTCCAGTGCTTCTATATGCCCAATTCTTGTCTCTGATTTTACCATCATATCATCCATATACACTTCAATCTCTTTGTGCATCAAATCGTGGAATAGCATAGTGGCCATCCGCTGATAAGTAGCTCCTGCATTCTTGAGCCCAAACTGCATTACCTTGTAACAATATGTGCCCCACTCGGTGACAAAGGCAGTCTTGTGCTTGTCTTCTTCAGCCATGAGAACCTGATTGTATCCTGAAAACCCATCTGCAAATGAATACATGGCAGATAAAGCTGCACTGTCAACTAGCACATCTATATTAGGTAGAGGAAAATCATCTTTCGGGCAAGCCTTGTTAAGATCTCTGTAATCCACACACAATCTGACATTCCCATTTTTCTTTGGCACCGCACAATATTTTCCAACCACTCAGGATACTTCACCACTTCCAGGAACCCCACATCTATCTGTTTCTTGACTTCCTCTCTGACTTTCTCGGCCCACTCAGGTCTCATCCGTCGAAGTTTCTGTTTCACTGGCCTCATATTCGGATAAGTTGGAATTGTATGCTGGGCGATGCTTCTGTCTACTCCAGGCATGTCCTCATAGGACCAAGCAAACACTTTGGCATATTTGGCCAATATTCCTTCTAATTTCTCCCGCTCATCAGAGGTAACCTCACTTGCAATTAGAATTTCCCTGGGGCTCTCAAGTGTACCAAGGTTAAATGCATTGGTTTTTGTGGAGCTGATATCAAATATACTCAAGTCATGCAAATTGAAAAGGAGAGACTCAGACGAGTAAGCAAAATAATTGTCTTTATTGCTAGCAGATGTAGGAATACATTCAAATAAATCAGAGAGATAAACATCTTCATCCTCCACAAATGCTTCATCTCCCACATGTGGGTCTTCCTCTTTTTCCTCGAGGGTCAGGCCCTCCAACTTCATCAGCCATTCTTCCCATTTCTCTTCTTCCTTCTTCACAATTTCCGATGCCAGTGACTTCTCACTTATCACCTCCTGAAAGATCTCAAACCCGGGCACCACAATCCCATTGACTTCTACTGGTTTAGGTTCTCACTGATATCCCATTACCTTCACAAAGCATTCCATCAGCTTCAACCCTTTCTTTTTGGCTTTCGGCTTATCCTCATCAGACATGTATCCCAACCCTCTCTGGGTAGTCTACCCATTAAAGTTTGGCAATGTCGAACCTTTACCCAGCTCAAACTTCATCTTCTCCATGATCTTAGCCACCTTAGGATCCACCCACTCCTCAAAAGTTGCTGATACCTGGAACCTCGCGAAAGGCTGTACCTCTAAAGCAGCCACATAATTATCTACTTCAGCTCGGATGGTGACAATCTCTCCCACGTACGGGAACTTAATAACCTGATGCAGAGTGGATGGCACGCCCCAAGCTTGTGAAACCACGGCCTTCCCAATAACAAAGCAAAAGTGGCCGGGATATCCAGTACTGTGAACTCAACCTCATCTTCAATTGGACCCACTTTGACCATAGCCGCAAAAGTACCCTCAACTCCCCTCTTACTATCATCATAAGCTTTGATGGTCATATTGGAGGGATCCAGATCAGTTGCCTTCATTCCCAACCTTGCCAAAATTTTCAATGGGCAAACATTAATGGATGAGCCATCATCTATCATCACACAAGATGTCTTCTTGCCCCTCACCTCAGCCCTGATAAATAGTGGCTTGTTGTGATTTCTTCCCTCGGCCGGGATTTCATCATCAGAAAAGGTTATTATCTGCAAAGCTTCCTTTTGCACTGATCCAACAAACATCGTGGGGTTGGCATCCTCCGTCACCACTATCTTGCTCAAGGCCTCAACCATGGCCCGCCTGTGCTCCTAAGACGAACACAACAATTCCCAGATGCTAACCTGTGCCCGTGTCTTCCTCAACTGACGTAGCACTGCATCCCCCTCAGCATTCTCCATATTTTCAGACAGTTCTCTACCTTCAGTTAACACTTCCTTACCCTTGTCAACTGTGTCACTGTAGAAACGCCCGCTACGTGTCATTCCTCTCACCTCCTCTTCATCACTACTGGAGAAGTCTTCCCAAAAATTCTTTCCATGTTCTATTTCATCTTCGCTGTTTCTATCCCAAATTCCCAAGCAAAAGGCTTGGTAGTCAAAGGATTTGAAGACAAGGCTTTCGGGTAGGCCCGAGTTTATCATATAGGTTGGTGGTGGGACGGAGTGATAATTCGGCAGGGGGTTTTTATGTGTGTTAGGCTGTTCTGTTTCTGGGTCGGGTATCTTTTTGGAGTCTATGAGGTCCTGGATTTCGTGGCGGAGGCGGACACAATTGTCAATGTCATGGCCCTTCTGTTGGTGGAAATGATAATACTGGTTCAGGTTGAGATGCGGTGGTGGGGGGTGTGGAAGTGGTTTGGTTTCTAGGGGTTTCAGAAGTCCCTGTTTCTTTAGTTTCTCCATTACCTTAGACAAGGGTCTATCCAGGTCGGAGAAACGTCGGTTCCGGATAGCAACAATCTCAGCAGAAACAGGTTTGGCACCTGATGTTCCCCCAATGGGCCTCCTGTTCAGGCTAAAGAACTTTTTGTTCTCAGCTTCTTCTTCTTCTTCAATGTCCATGACAGTCTCCATCAACTGTCGAAAATCAGTAATCATAGAAGTCATTCTCCTCAGCTTGCCATAAATGGAGGGCTTGGTGCCCTTGATGATCATTTTGATTTGGTCCTTCTCTGTGGGCCGAGTCTGCATCTTTAGAAGCTGGCTTCTCCAACGGTCTACATACTCTTTGAAGCTTTCTTCTGGCTTCTGCTTGGTGTTTTCTAAGTCCCGGAGTGACAAGTCGATCTCCAGATCTGTGACATACTGTTTCAAAAAGGCCTATGCCAATTCCCTCCAATCCTCTTTGATCTTCCTCTCCAGGTTGTGATACCATACCACGGGTGCCCCCTCGAGTGACATCCTAAACATTTTCTGAACCTGACGCTTAGATAAACCCACTGAACTCATAACTGAAACATATTGACGGAGATGGACCCTCGGATCCCCATTCCCGTTGAACCTGGCCATATCTGGCATCTTGAATTGAACTGGCAACTGTTCTTCAAAGGTCATTGCCTCATAATCTAGTAGGTCTTCATGTTTGCCCCTCATCTTACGGGTAACCGACTCTACCTGATCTCAGAGTTTCTATAGTTCAGCTTGAGACCTACCACTTTCCCCGCAGCATATTCAGCCATATGATCATCAAAACCCGAAATATCATATTTCAATCTAGTCGGAGGGTCTTCACACCTCTCATTCTCAGAGTTTCCCTCAGCACGGGGCACAACCATATTGGCCATAGCAGCAGTCAAGGCTTGCAACTGTTCAGTAACCTTGGTGAGATTGGTTTCCAATTGATCCATACGAGATGTTTCATTCTCTGATTCGCTCATGTTTGCTATCGGCCTTTTAACAAGTCTTCCATTTTCCCTAACCCAAAGGATATCTATGATGGCTCTTAAGACATAAGAGAGTTAACATGATGTGTGTATGCATGAGATGCATGAGATACGTGCGATGTGTGGAATATATAATTTGGCGCATTGTCATTTTAAAGCTTCAATCATATTATTGCAAGGTGCAAACTTGTCCCAGTTGAAAAGGCCCAACAGGTTTACACCTTTGCGAAAACATGGTTAAACAACTTCAAATGATAAGGGGCCCAAACACAGGATGGCCCATCAGAATTTTAGAAACTTTTGGCCCAATTGTCATAGGATACGAACTCATCCCAGTTTAAATGGCCCAACAAGTTCGCATTTCTGACAAGAAGTCCAACTGTATCCAAATGATGATGATCCTAAACATAAGCATAAAGAAATAATTTCTACCAAGTGGCCCATCGACATTTCAGAAGCTTTTGGCCCAATTGTCATAGGATACGAACTCGTCCCAGTTTAAATGGCCCAACAAGTTCGCATTTCCGACAAGAAGTCCAACTGCATCCAAATGAGGATGGTCCACAAGCACAAGGAAGTAGTTGCTATAGGTTATACAACTCCGGTCTACATGTGGGTTTGCAGGAGTGTGGACAAAGACTCTCGCTGGCGAATGATTGCCTACAACTAGGTCTCCCCACTCAAGGTTTCGAGCGACCAAGTGGGCGCACCTTTTTTATACCTTATGGTACGTGCCAACGAGTTATGGTGTGTGACTGACTGTCAAATCGATTTCCCGTTGTAGATTCCCCAGAGGGAGGGCGAAGCGAACTCTCTTAAAAACCGAAGCCTCTTAGGCTCTTATCGCTTGGTGACAGGAATAAACAACGAGTCCTCCAAATTAGTCCATCACGGTAGGCTACAAGAACATGATTATCTAGGTGCCTTCGCAGCTTTTCTTTATATAAAGGTAATGAATGAGGGAAGACACCAAACCATTACCTAGCCTTAAAAGTGCCTTTGATAAAACCCTTTTCAACCCACGGTAGACACGGTTAATTAAAGTACAAATCACAATCATTACAAGGCATTATTTCGGGGCCAATTCTCTATCCCCAGTGGAGTCGCCAGACTGTAGGACACAGAAATCGGCAACGCTGTCCCCGGCTCACGGCCCGGTTGGGAGTACGGAGTAGCCCATGGGGGAACTAAACCGGAGAAATAAAATGGAGTCGCCACCCGGTGTGAACCGGGAAAATGATTTAAGGCCACACTCACCCCTCGCAAGGGAAGACCTCAAACCGTTGGGTTCGGAATGGTCCCTTACTTATGCCAATTGTAATGATATGATTTGTGCAATAATCTAACCAAGCCTAAACAAGATACATCTCCAAGGATAATCTATTCCTAAGTTCGCGTGTATAAAATAAATCATCAAAACGACAAACATACGATATCACACAATAATCTCATGAACATGTTGAATTATCAAACACGAAAAATAAATAACAACATAAACATAAACATAAAGAAACACCTATTGCGAAAGGAGATAACAAGATCATGCATAGATGAATAAATACTAATGGCTAAATCATGCTTGAGAAATAAGTAACATCCTTAAGACCTAATCATGCTTGAACACAATCTTACGAACACATCAAATAGATGAATGCGGGAATATAAATGGATGATAACAGCAAAAGTGTCAATAATGGAATGGCATGGTTAATTACATAATACAAAAGAAATCACCCAAGAAGCGATCATGCATGAAATGTGATGAAAAGGACTCAGTTCAATGTACGTGCGTTCGTGTAGCGTTCGTAAACGAGTTCGAATGGTAAACAGAAGGTTCACATTCATGTAGCGTTTGAGAACGCGTTCGAACGGGACCAGACCTGATGCATGATAAAAAAATAAATACGTGCGTGTTCGAGTAGCGTTAGTAAACACGTTCGAACGGTAAACAAAAGGTTTGCCTTATTATAGAGTTCGAGAACGCATTCGAACGGGACAATGCCTGATGAAACAAAATGCATGCGCATTCGAGTAGCGTTCATAAACGCGTTCGAACGGGAAACAGAAGGTTCGTGTTCGTATAGCGTTCGAGAACATGTTCGAACGGGATAAGACCTGATACATGATGAATGACGCAACACATACATAGATATGCAAATCAATAATATAGGACCCTGTGTGCCCGATTGAATTCATTCCCATTCAATCAGGTGTACCTCGTCCGGCGCGGCAAAACGTCATGGTAAAGGTAGCCTTTAGGCATTTTCCTCGAATAGAGGACCTTGAATTCACCCTAGTTAGCCAATGTGCACAAGAATGCAATGCATGCATAAATAAAGCAACGATATGCAAATGATAAATGGCATAATAAAAGGTGCGGCAAAACATCGTGGTAAAGGTAGCCTTTAGGCATTTTCCCTCGAATAGAGGACCTTGAATCCACCCTAGTTAGCCCATGCGCACAAGAATGCAATGCATGTGTAAATAAAGCAACGATATGCAAAAGGTAAATGACATAATAAAAGACGCAACAATACATCATGGTAAAGGTAGCTTTCAGGCATTTCCCTCGAATAGAGGACCTTTAATCCACCATAGTTAGCCCATGAGCATTATGTTACAGTGCATATAAAATAAAGACAACAATAATATAGGACCTTGTATGCTCGATTAAAACATAACATTAAATCAAACATACTCTGTCCGGCGCTGCAAAGTATTGTCGTAAAGGTAGCCTTTTGGACTTTTCTTCCCTCAAATAGAGAACCTTTAGACTAACATACTAAGCCCATGCGCACTACATCATAAATATACAAACAAATAACGTGCAGAAAGTAAAGCGAAAACGACTAAATCATGCTTAAACATAAATAACACACTAGCGACTAAATCATTCTCAAACAAAAGGTTGGATGAAACGAAATATGTGTGTCTCTCAAGCGGTACATGGCATTGTATCCCGAGTACAGACTGCACTACCGTCCTTTCGGATTCGGCTACGGAATTTACGTCCGGGTTTCCATCCGATATACCCCAAGAGAGAACACATATTCCGTTCATCCGGAAATCACATCTTGCACCAACCCACAATACTCATGCAAAATAAAGTAAGAAAATAAATAAAAGGAAGGGTGCCCTCAAGTCTAACCTCTTAGGTCGTCTCTCGAAAGTACGTTACACGGCCGTCGGAGGGGTTGATGCTCCGCAACTCCTCCGGTCCACTGGTCCACTGCTCTCGTTCGCTGCTTCACTATTTTGAGCCATCGTTTCCTCTGTTTCACCACTAGAATCCCAATTACGGCGCAGTAATCGTATAGTCATTCCTCGACGTCGTTTCGATATCGAAGGAGAAACCTTTATGATTCTACCTCAAGATGATGAAAAACCTAGAAACATAAAAGAGGCTCTTCAGTGTCCTGCTAAGGAAAAATGGATGAAAGCAATGGAAGACGAAATGGAGTCAATGAGGTCCAACCAAGTTTGGAAATTGGTTGATCTACCCAAAGGACGCAAAGCTATCAAGAACAAATGGGTTCTTAAAATAAAGCGTAATGCCGATGGCAATATCGAAAGATATAAAGCACGGCTTGTAGCAAAAAGGTATACACAACAGGGAGGAATTGACTACGAAGAGACTTTTTCACCCGTTGTAAGGTTTTCAAATTTTCTACTAATACATATCATATACGTAACTGTAGAAACTAATGGAACATTAATTAAAATGATGAATTAGTGTTACTGGAGCATAACCCCAAGAGTATTGAAAACTAATTCGGTAACTCTCAATATCAAACGAATCAAATCATATAAGATTCAATTTCTTTCATCAATCAATTTCATCAATATGGAATCGTGGAAGAATAATATTGATGTAAGAATTATATTCTTCGAATAACCTTAGAACTAATTGCCATAAATTCATATGTTTGATCGTATCAAACATCTTTGAACAATTCAAAGATTCATGATGAATTTTAAAGATACAATTTTCAAAACTTTTAGATCGAATATTTTTGAACAAGTCAAAATATTCTATCTGTGTTTCATCAGAAACACGTAACTAAGTCACGACAGTAAAGAAAACTACCTTAAGCAATTTTCAATTCATTAAATTACATACATCCAATGTATCAATTTAATAAATTTTCTGGTCTAATGACAGTCATTGGTTAAAAGAGATTTAGTCACTTTCCCAAATACAATATTCGTTAAATGAATAAGGATATGTGGAGTGATCTCATATTAGACCATCATTCACCATATAGAATAAGCATCCAATACTTAAGTGATAAAATCTCATAAAATAATGTTCTAAGTTATTTACTTAACCGAATATTTTTCTTAATGTTTATCTATTCGTTAATGACACTACTAGTGGTTTTAAAATATGTAACAATTGTTTACAAAGAACCAGTAAATATCAAATAGTCGCAAGTTCTGATATCAAATATCGAAACAATCATTCAACTATATTTTAAATAACTAGACGGGAGATCTGATATCCAATATCTACAGTTGTCGTATTATGAAAATCAATATTTTCTATACACAACTATACACATTTTTTTTCTTTAGCTTTATTATTTACTTTCAAATTATTTACAACATTTGCAAATAATCGAAGAACAAATAGTGTTTGACATATGACCTCTGAATGTCACTAAAGTCAAGAAACGTCATTATTAGATAAACAAATACCTAATGGGGTTTTCTTAATGCCAGTGAAGAATCTCGAGACGTGAACCAATTCATGTCAATCTTTACTGCATAAGAAACTATTCTGTCTAGAAGGATTATATCAATATCTATTCTAATCTAGAACGTATTCTAGAAATCTGCAACCATAATTAAAGTCAGAAAACATATATATAATATGCATGCAGTGGATAAAAGTTTAATTCTATCAAACAAATAGAATAAGGAACAACATGAGCGACAATTTAGATAATATTACACACCACATAAGTTAAGGATTTTTAACTTAGCAGTGCCTCCCACTACTTTACGTAATACCGTAATCCCCAACGGAAACGAGAATTCAATAATTAAATTGAATTCCATAATAGGAAGTGGACCCCATGAATATATTTCAACTCACAGCTTTGGCACGTTCTCGGCTACGTATATTCATTAGGTAGACAACTCATTGTCAATCACATTCACTGTGACTCCTAAGTTCGGTCCTGATCGTTTCTCGTTATGACAGCTTTGGCACGATCACAAGGAGGCGTATCAAGGTTAAACTGTCAATGACAAACTCAAGCTACCGATGTAGTCCTGACAGCTTTGGCACGTTCAGGATTTCCATTTTCAGTTGAATTTGTCTTTTATCATATAAGTTCTACCGGCGCAAATTAACTACCTTCAACTATAACTACACAGCTTTGGCACGTTACAGCCATAGCATCATGAAAACATTTACATCTGTATTGACAAGGCGGACGAAGAAACTAGTATTCCTAATACTAGTCACTTTCTTAAAACCTTATATAAATCGGGGATTTTCCAACAAAAGATGTTTTTACTTTATTTAATCAAATTAAATAAACATTTGCATGTATAAATTAATGATTAAACTAAACATTGAATTTTAAAGGGCTATTCATATTGGGCGTCCAGGATTAGACTCGCTATGATACCATTTTGTTGGGGTCTAAACAGAGAGGCGCAAAAGAAGGACTGCTGTTCGGTCGAAATCGTAGTTTAAAATTTTTTAAACTTACGAATAAATTATTCAATATCAAATATTAATAATTCAATCATATTTCACCTAAACATATTTATTCGATATCAAATAACGACATAAATAATATAGAAACACCGCGAAACCTTTACGAAAACGTTTTTCCGCAAAATAGCATAAAACGCGTTTCCGGCCGAATCGACTGATGAATGCTCATGGGGACTGCCCAGATCAGCCCCTAAAATATTTGGACAGTACGTAGGCTGCCTGAACAGTGACCAGTTCGCTGTTTGGGCTGTCGTTACCCGGTAACTCCGTTTTTCACCGTTTTCACGTATTTTCACTCCGAATAATTTCCGATAAATATTTTTCTTGGGCAATTAAAATAAACTAATTTATGCTAATTACTCAATAAATAAAACTGAATTTTTATCAGAAAAATCATATTTATCATTAATTGCAATAAGACCTCAAAAGTTTACAATTTAATCATTTTAGTTTTTAAATATGTCAATTACATATTTAATTGATTCCAAATCAATCCCAAAATAATTTTTACAATTTTGCAACAAAACCAGAAACTTTTTCAGATTTGCGCAAACTGCCAAGTAATTTTTCATAATTACGAAAGTAGCCCAGAACTTTTATTAATTATAATTTGGCCCAATTTGTTCAAAACACATCAAGATCAAATCCAATTAATCCCAAATTTGACACACATCAAATATACATCAAATTATAACATATATATGAAAAGCCCCAAAATTTGAGTGGGTTAGGAACCCTAATTGCACAAATTACTCAAATTGGACAATTTATATTAAATTGACAAAATTCAATACTTTAATCATTCAATTACCACACCAATCAAGTCTCACCATCATGAAATTACCCAAGAACAATTCTAGGTTAATTATGAATGGCTAAGCAACTCTAGAATGGCAACTTCAATTTCTAATTAATCTATTATGCTTAATTACACTAATAAGCTTTATAAATTAATTATAAATGCTAATCACATGCTACAAGCTTCTAACACAAATAATTACAAACACAAAGAGTTGAGATATCAACTTAGCATAAGATAAGTAGAAACATTTTCTATGTAGAAGAAAGTGTGAAATACTTACAAAAATCCAAATTTTGGCTAGGCTTTCTTTCTTTCTTCCACCAAAGCTCTCAACTCACTTTGTAAATATTTTATAAAATTTGTCTATCTAATTTTTTGCTTTGCTTGCTTGAAACTATTAAAACAAAACCAACTTATTGTATTTCTTCCATTTTGGCGATGATGTTGTAAAAGGAAAACAAAAATATTTTTTTTGTTAATTTTTTTATTTTACACACCTGCCGAATAATGAACAAAAATAAATAAATAACAATTACTTAAAATTTTGTTCAATTCTTATTAGCCCACATTTTACTTTAATAAATATAACAAATATCTATCATAAAGTAAAATAACAAATGGGCTAAAAAAAACAAGCCATTTTCCAACTTTAATAAAGCAAATCATTAATTTAAGATAATTGTAATATTAATTATTTATTTATTTAACAATTAAATAATTAAATAATAAATATAAATATCTCAAATATATGTATTATATTTACATTAAATATCTCAAATACATATATTAATGATAAATGTTAAATATCACAATTTGATATTTAATTAATGTGTATTTAATAATATCAAATATTAAATACAAATACACATTAATTCAGGAATGACGATCATGTCCCGATTGAATGTATTGTTTTTTTGTTTAACCGTTAAACGAGTTATAAATAATCTGTATTATTTATAACTGTTGCCCTAGTGCTCTACGAGTATATTTCATTAATGAGACTCTCTAGACTCAGTCATATCTGTCACGAAATCTAATTTCGTGTCCATAATTCACCCATCCATAAATTATGATGACCACGGATAAACTCGCTGCATCATACAGGTCGAGGTCACTACATACGTATAATCTCTCAGTCACAGGTATCCAGATTATCCCAGAGATATAGATGATAACGTCAAATCTCTATAGGAATAATCCCGTCGACGTATCAATTAACAATCTCTAAATAACATTCGGAACTCATTTCCGAAGTATACTATGGCCATAGATTTAACAGATTGCTAATCACAAATGGACTACATATGCTTTGTACACAGAACTGACGGATCCTTTCTTGATACACACAGGATATCCTGAGCATGGGTCCACACTGTAGGCACTGTATTTTGCATATAAGTCCCGATGATGAGTCTCGTACGGAAGCACTACTCTTTAGGTTGCTGAAGTCACGGGAAACGAATGTCGGAAGGGGAAATTCATAATAAGTATGTCATCGGATTCAATTCGCATGTTCACTGCTTTCATTCGTGCTGCGTTCGTGAACACCTTCGAACGTCAAGCAGATTGCGGGCGTTCATGCAGCGTTTGAATCAGCGTTTGAACGGTGTCGGTACTTCTGGTTTTGTTGCTAGCCTCACGCCCAAGCCCAATTAGCCCACCAAAACCTACCCAAAAATAATTAAAACATTTAAAACATGTCACAAATTAAAATAATATCCTTCCTAAATTAAATAAATCACATCCCAATTTAAATAATTCACATACCTAAATAAAAGAAATCAAATATATGATCTTCCTTATTTAAACAAATCTTGTCCCCAATTAAATATATGTTTTCCTTGTGTGACACTAATTAAATGACATCTCTTTAATACACAAATATTATTCCTTTTCAAACAAGAGAAGCCCTAGAATTTTCTATAAAAGAAACACAAATCCAACACTCGCATCACATAGTCCATTCACGCATAACACAAGAACAAGCAAAAAAAAAGTTTCTCTTCTCCTCATCTCTCTACTATAGCCGAAACTCATCCCTCTAAACACCCTCTATTACCGAAAATCACACCCCTAAAATAGTAAGCCTTCACCGAAAATCACCCTTGAAATAACCCTCTCATTCACCGAAAATCATAAACCAAGACAGCCCTCATTGTCGCAACAAAATAGTCCACAAAAAGCCCCATTGCCGTGACCAAAACTGCTCTCATATAGCCCCCTAACCACCGCAAAAACAGCAGCCCCAAAACCGTAAAAATAGTAGCCTAAAACCGCAAAACAGTGACAGTACTGATTCATCACTTTCCATATTATTCCCATTTGGATCGTGCACATTGCTCCCACTTGGATTATGTACATCACTAATACTCGGATCACGTAAATGAGACTCGTGTGAAAATAATTCATCATTTTGAGATTCATGTGAAACATATTCATCATGTTTTCTCAAATTTCTCTCATCACTCCCACTTGAATTAGGTAAACCCGAGTGTTCACCAATCATGTGATCCATGTGATCTTGAGTTTCATATAGAGATAAATCTTGACCTATCTCTCCCTGCTTAGGAAAATCATTTTCTAAAAATGTGATATCTCGTGATTCAAATTCTGTCACGCCTCCACTTTCAGCCCTTTTGATTGTTCAGAATATCTTATAAAGATACACTTTTTTCCTCTTGGCCCTAACTTTCCATGTTCGTGAGAACGCACATGAACATAGGCCGCACAACCCCAAGGTTTTATAAAGTGAATATCTGGTTTGTGACCTGTCTATAACTCATATGGTGTGGTGGACACTAATTTTGATGGCACTGGGTTAAGTACATATGTGGCAGTTAATAATGCATCACCCCAGTAGGTTATAGGCAAATTTGCTTGTGCCATCATAGACCTAACCATTTCAAGAAGAGTTATATTTCTTCTTTCCGCAACACTATTTTGTTGAGGAGTAGCATGAGTAGTCAACTGACGACTAATTCCTTTTTCATCACATAATTCTCTGAACTGTTCAGATAAGTACTCACGACCACGGTCAGTGCGTATTGCTTTCATTTTCTTGTCCAATTGATTTTCTGTTAAATTCATAAATTTCTTGAAACATTCTAATGCTTCAGATTTATGAGCAATCAAATAGACATAACTAAAGCGTGTAAAATCATCTATGAATGTGATGAAATAATATGCTTCATGCCTTGCCCTGACATTCATTGGACCACAGATATCTGAATGGATTAAATGTAATGGAAATTCTGCTCTAGTCCTTTTTCCAAATGGTTTTCTCGCAGTTTTTTCAGCCAAGCAATATTCACAGGTTTACAATTCTACCTTCTCAATATTTCCCAGAAAGCCTTCTTTGGCTATCTATTCATTTTTTGCTGGCCAATGTGGCCAAGTCTAGCATGCCACACAATTACGTCACAATCATTATTGACAGTTGAAGTAACAAACGAAAAACTGGAATTGTGATTGAAACACTCAACATTCAATACAATAAAACCATCAAGAAAATAACCAGAACCATAGTGTATTGTACCTAAGTACAAATCAACACCAAATTTATGGAAGTTCAAATTGAAACCTAAATTAACTAAAACCAACACAAAAACTAAATTTTGATGAATTTGTGGAGCAAACAATACATAATGTAGTAGTAAAGTTTTTCCACCATGCATGACTAACTTGCATGTTCCTATGCCTTTGACTTCAACCCGTGAGTTGTTGCCAACATTTATCCACTTCACCCCAAGTGAAATTCATCGAAATTCCACGAAGGCATCTCTATCCTTCGCTACATGGTCTGTGGCTCCTGAGTCTACAGTCCACAAAGGATTAGATTCAATTAGAAAGATTGAACTTGAAACACATATTTCATTTAAATATGTACGAAAGGTATTCACCTTTTTAGGCTCAGTGTAGTCACGAGAAAAATGACCTTTCTTACCACAGTTAAAACATTTAACCTTTGCCATGTTTTTCTTTTTGGTAGAACGTTTTCCTTTCCCATGTTGATTGGTTTTCTGTTTCTTTTATGGCTTGGAAGAATTTTGTTCTTTTCCGAACTGGAACCCACCACCATGAAATTTTCTTTTCTTCTTAAAACCCCCAGGTTTGCTAGTTTATGTTATATACACTTCAATATTTGACTTAGCGGCTGCGAGTCGGTCGCTTTCTAATTCAAGGTGACGTTTAGCATCATCAAAGGTTTTGATGCTCTCATTGTGGGTCAAATGCATCTTCATATGGTCCCAACTATTTGGGAGAGAACGAATGACCGCTTGGACTTTCTGTTCAATTGTAAAAACATGTCCAGCATCTGCCAGTTCAGTAATCATGTTTGGCATTTGCCTCAAGTGTTTTGACATAGTAAACTCAGGACGTTTCTTGTATGTGTCAAACTTGATTGCCAGTGACCTGAGTTTGGTTATTGATGTACTACCAAAATTTTCAGCTAGTGTGGACCACATGTCCTTAGCCATGTCATATTTCCTGAACTCTTTTATTAGGTCATTATCCATACTGCTTATCAACGTAATGCGGGCAATGGAATTCTTTTTCTTCCAGGCCTCATAAGCCTCTCGGTCTCGCCTGTGTTGGGCCGTAGTGCCATGTTCAGGTTCATCCATGCTCATTTTCAGGGTTTCAAGAACCTCTTGTTCTTCTAGCACATATTGGATTTTCATGCTCCAAATTTCATAATTATCGCCATTCAGTTTCTCACCCTTGTTGAGTCAGCAATAATATTCTTTGTTGCGGAAGCCATATTAAAAAACACAAAGTTTCTACAGACATTCATGCACAATTGATATTTTTGTTTATTTTATCATGAAACAAATTATATTTAATAAAATTCTTCAATGAGGTTAGAATCAAAAGGCCACTATGTGTCCAATCATCATCTAATTACCCAATGTAAAAATATTATCAACATAATCAATCATGCAAGATCATTCTCTAAAAAATTACATAAATTTTTAGAACCTCTTAATCATGCGACAATTAATGTACATGACACTCATTGATTTAATTACATAAATTAAATTCAACATAGAACATCCATACATATAAATACAATATTTACATGCCGTGAAATAACAAACAATTACATACATAAACATTAACATAGTTTTATCATAGAAAAAAAAACTAATATCTAACACTTAGAACTTTTCCAGTTCTAGTGTTCCAACAAATAAATGTCTTGGGATAAGAATCCTTAAATTCTTGTGGTAACTCGTAATTGATCTTGGACAACCATGGGAAACCTATAGCAAATTTCGGATCCTTGCAACATTTCTGGGACATCAAAGGAAAAATGATATTATTGGCCTTATATTGGAGATACTCAATCGCTAACCTCTCAATGGCTATGTTATACTGAACACGTAGTTCTTCTGTATGAGTTACTAATTTCCAAATATTAGTAAGCCGTTTTTGCCATATTTCCGGGAGAGTATTTCCTAGCAATCTGAGTCCGTTCGGTTGTCCTATCCAAGTACCTTCCCATATAGATTCTTGTAACATGTTATTAAAGGTGATGATATGTGAAATCATATCATCATCTTCTTTCATCCGATACTTATCCAGATCCAGCAACATGTCTTTCAATTTTTCACTGTGTGCGGATGTCATAACCCATTTTGCAGTTTTTTGTCTAATCGGCATGATTTTTCTACAACAAATACAAAGAAAAATCAATATAATGAAACACAAAGTTACATTAACTAAAATAAACATCACAAAGATATTCATTTACATAAACACAAAGTTTTTATGATAAAACAAATTTATCATGGCCGATTAATACAATATGTAAAAAATGATTAGCCATTTAATCATGATGGATCAAAATTACCGAAGCAAACCGATACAGACATGACCAACACGGACCAACATAGATGCCACGCGCCATTCACGCGCCCAGAAGTGGCTCACACGCCTCCACACACCTCCACGCGCCGGCCACTCGCCCTCAAGCACTCTCACGCGCTCTCACGCACCGGCCATCCTCGGCCAAGTTACACACGCGGACGACATGTCGTCCGTGTGTTCGGTGGCCGTATGACATGTCGTTTGGATCTAATACTGCCAGCCGACTTGTCGGTTGACATGTTGTGGACGACATGTCATCCTTCTCGGTGTTAAGCATACGACGTGTCGTATATAAACCGAATGACATGTCGTCTACAAACGAGGCATATGTACGACTTGTCGTACAGAATTCGGATGACTTGTCGTCCTCTTCTCTAAGTAGCGGATGACATGTAGTACATCTATTCTGGGAGTGTTTTTCTGGGTAAGAACAGATTCATCTAGCCAACTTCTAGGGTCTATATCTTTCTCAATTTTAATCCAAATTAAGCAAATGATATACCAAATTGAAGATCTCATTACCTAGTTTTCAAAACATATTTGAACATGTAATTATCGATTTTCTACGGAGAGTTATTACGGCCCAAAGTTGGAAGAAAATCATTTTTGTAAAAATAAAAACCAAAAGCATTTTCAACATTTTTCATGCATGTTCATGTAATTTTTGTGTAATCCAACTAGAATACATGCATTTAAGCTACTGATACCAATGTTAGGAAATATAATCCATAATTTATTTACATGTTTGTCCTATTAAGATCTAACCATACATGTATTACTAGTCCTAGATTTATTTACAAACTAATTGAAATAAATCTATATTAACCACAACACAATTGCATACCTTTAAACTTGTAGAGACCTCTTAATCAAACTTAATTGATCACTTAACTTAATAAGAAAATAATCTTATTTATAAGAGGGAAACCAAGTCACCATTAGCTCACATGCATGGATTACTATTAATCCTTGATTACTATTTAATCACATGCATTGATTATTATGTAATCACATGTATTTGGATGCATTATGACTTTCTCTAACCCTTCCAAAAATGTTACCATCATGGGTGTACCATATGTTCCCCACTTAATATTTTACTAATTGTTGTTACTTAACAACTCTTGTTGTTACTTAATTATTTGATTAACAACTCTTGTTGTTACTTAATAATTTCCAACATGAAATTATTACTAATTGTTGTTATTTAACAACACCAAATAATTTCTAATCAATAATTTCCAACATTAAGTATTTTACACTATGGTCCGACCGTAATGTTTTTAATACTTTTACCAGTCTATTTTTCTACTTCGTGTCGAAACTCTTTGAATTACTCAAAAGTTTCTGACTTGTGTTTCATAAGACACACATAATCATAACGCGATGCCACATCCGTAAAGGTTACGAAGTATTCATATCCACCTCTAGCCCAGCTAGACATGGCCCACTTACGTCATTATGAATGAGGCAGATCGGTGGCATTTGCACTTTTGCAAAGTAAAATGTGTTTTAGGCACTTTGCCTAATAAACTAGATTCGTAGACATCATTTGAATTAGAATCAAATCTGTCCTAGTATCCACTCTTCGAAAGTTTGGATATACGAGTCTTGTTAATGTATCCCCGATGATAATGCCACAAATAAGTCTCATTTGATTTACTCAATTTGAGCTATTTGTTTGTCGTGTTATATGTTTTGAGATTTATTTATATACAAAATACAAATATTGTTACTCACAACTAATGTGTATATCTCAATATCATCTTTATAAACAAAACACCTTGTGTTCTGGAACATAATGGTATACCCGCAATGGGTTAAACTAGATATAGAGATAATGTTCCTAGTCACACTAGATACATTATAACAGTCTCCTAATTTAAGTACATGCCCAAATGGCAGTTCCAAAACTTAGGTTTCTATGGCCAAAACAACGACTCATGTCCTGTTTCCGACTCATAGGTCAATCTCATCTGAAGCCAGTTTCATGCTAATCAGCAGATCCCACACATCAGTACATATGTTTATGTATCACCTCTACTATCAAAAATCCAATCTTAAAACCAGTAGTGAACATGTTTATAACAAACATTCTTAAAGCAGGAACCTTGTCCCGCCTTCACTTCTTTCATGTATGCCTTGTCCATACGGCAGTCACACTTCCAGTGACCCCGTTTGCAACAATTTAGGCAGACAACTTGGGATATGTCATTTTAAGAAGCTCTGGCTGTGCATAACGAATTGAGCACTAAAGTTATCATCACAATGAGTCTACCTAAGCTCATGTTCTTACTATTCGCTCAACTCCGGGCTGAGGACCGAAATGTTTCTCTATCAAATATAATAACTTCTCAACTCCCAGGACTATCCTGAATTTCTATTCCCAATCTGAAAATTAAAGCCGTTAAAGACATTTTTCCCCAGGATTATGTCCTTTGACGCTAATCATTCAGCCATCTTGATTGCTATAGTCCAACTATCCAATCAACGATTTCGGGTACAATTAAATGTAATGATTACTATAGTCCATCTATATAATCAACTACAATTGATCGGTTACATTCAAATGTATTGATTACTATAGTCAACCTATATAACCAACCACAAATGAAGTAGTTTGAATACAGTCTAACTGTTAAATTAAAACAACAATTGAATATTAGTTCAACTAATATATTTATAAATAGTTAATGACGAAAAATGAAATGAGCGCGTATTGGCAAGTATTTAAATGAAATCACAAATTTAATACTTGCCTCCCACTATTTTTCGGCGAGCCTCTAACCTTCTGTGGAGCACTCTGGAAACCTAGTTTCCTAGTGGGCTAGGATCCCGTTAAATAACACACAACCTTGACTTTGGCCAACAAGTTGTATGAAACTTAACTAGGTAGATCTCTAAGATCAATTGGATCCCATCCAATTCCTAGGTCCAGTAGGTGGACCTCCAAGTCCGAAACATATATCCAATATATGCCAATATATCCAATATATCTCGTAACCTTTTTCCTCTGAATCAACTAAGCCTTGGCTTTGGCTCAACAAGCTTAATGAAACCAGTTAAGCGTGACCCATTGACAGTGGGAAAGCTTCGTAATCGAGGTCGATGAACAAGAAGTGACCTTGACTTTGGCCAACAAATCATAACTTTCCAAAGACGTACGATATGGAACAAAACTTTCGTGATTCAAACACATCCGCGATGGACAAAGGTCTTGACTTTGGCCAACAAACCAATGCCATTCTTGGATTTTGAGAGAGAATCACTCAATGGAAGGAAAAACGCTTTATATAAAATGAGGGTTTTTATCGCGATTTGGCAACCAATTTTATTATCTTTGATTAGGTCTCATCATACACCCTTAAGCATGCATTCTAAAAGCATAATAAGGCGCGAATAAAATTAATAATGATATTCAGATGGATATATAACAAACTTTGTTCCTAGAATAAATCTCTCCATTTCCTCTCTCCCGCTAGCACTATTCTTACTTCAACTTCTAAAGAAACCTCATTTACAATGAGGGGAATTGGTGAGAAGAGAAATACAATGAGATAAGGAGATAATAGGCTGGACACGCAGGTCCAATTTAATAAATTCTAAATTTATTACAATAATTTCCAAAATTGCCCTCACCCATCTAATATCCATCTGATATACATTATTCATTCATACATCCAAGTATTCACACCAAACATGTTATCAATCAATCTAATCCAATTAATTAATCTTTGATTAATGACCATCCAATGTTCAAACAACGATTTGATTTGCGCGAGTCCAACTCCTAAATACTCAAAGTACTTATTCTTGAATTATATCGAACTACAATTTTAAATCCAATTTTAATTATATTCAATACTAATTAATATTTAATTCCAAATTAAATAATTACACTTTTAAAAGTGCCTTTTAGACTTAGATTTCAAATCCAATCTACGTGGGTCTCAAAGGCCCAATTAGTATCCAATACTCTTTAATTAAAGTCCAATATGCTTTTAATTCATTCTTTAGGCATGAGCTTTTAATTCATTCTTTAGCCATTGTGGATCAAACCGAAGAGGCCAAGGCCCAATAAGGAATCACCCTTATGCCATAAAATCAGTTTTGGCTCATTGTAGGACACAGAAACTGACGACGCTGTTCTAGGCTCGCGGCCTAGTTGGGAGTACGAAATAACATGGAGTCGCCACCCGGTGTGAACCGGGGGACAAAGATTTAAGGCCGCACTCACCCCTCACAAGGGAAGACCTCAAACCGTTGTGTTCAGAATGGTCCCTTACTTATGTCACTTGGGATGATATGATTTGTGCAATAAATTAACCGAGTCTACTCAATAATCATGCTCAAAGGTATTTAGATCTAACATGCATTCGCTAAATAAATCTTATTCTAAGTTTGCATGCTTGAGAGTAAGTCTTTGAATGGCAAACAAGGTTTCACACATTGAGCATATTGAACCATTAAATCTTATTAATAAATAACTACTTAAACATGAATATAAGTTAAACTAAAAATCATGCATAAAGAATAAAGAAACAACAACCTGCCTAATTAACACAATCATGCTTTAATAACAAATAAATAACCTACACGAACTACATCATGCTCAAACACAAGTTTGGACGAGATGAAATACGTGTCTCTTAAGTGGCACGTGGCGTTGTATCCTGAGTACAAACCGTACTACCGTCCATTCGGATTCGGCTACAGGAATTTATGTCCGGGTTTCCATCCTATATACCACAAAAGGGAACACATATTCCGCTTATCAAACAATCACATCATGCCTCAAACGACTCTCATGCGATAATATTTCTAAAGTAAATAAAATAAACAAAAGATAATAAATAACAAGGGTGCCCTCAGGTCTAACCTCTTTTGTCGTCTCTCGAAAGCGCGTTACACGGCCGTCGGAAGGGTTGATGTTCCGCAACTCTTCTGGTTCACTAATCCAATATTCTTCCTCGCTGTTTCACTATTTGGGCTGCTGTTTTTACTCCGTTTCGCGGTGTTTCTGGTTATGGTATTTAGCTTACTGGTTTGCGGTAAATGGTGGACTGTTTTGCGGTTTTAGAGGGCTAGGGGCTGCGGTTTTTTTGGTGTTATTTGGGGGAATTTCTGGACAGTTTATGATGCAGTGAGGGGTTGTATTGGGAGGGTATTGTGCGGTAATTTCAGGCTGTATGTGGGGGCTGTATGCGGCTATGAAGAGGGTGTGTGATTAGGTGTTGAAGCTAAGTGGGTTGTGGCTTAAGGGTGCTATTGAAGTATGGAGCAAGAGGCAGGTTTGTGTTGTGGATTGTAGGCGTGGTGAAGGGGCGTGAGTGGAGTTGAAAGGCTGATTCTTGGTGCGTGGCTTTGAGGCTGGTCAGAGGGCTAATGTGTGCAGTTTGTGTGCGTGAAGTGAGTGTACGTGTGGCGTGAAGGCTGGAAGGGCATTGGCGTGAGTGGGTGAGTTGTGGCTTGTGATGCGGCAATTTAAGGGTTTTGTTTGTTGCGTGGATGGGAGTTAGCAACGTGGGGGTGCAGGTGGCGTTGAAAGGGGATTTTGGTGTTAAGGTTGGCTGACTTGTAGGGTTCACTTTCGTGAGTGGGTTGGCTAATTGGTGAGACGCGTAGGTAGGGCTGCTAAGGATGTGAAGGCAGAGGGCGTGTGATGAGTGATCGCTGAGTGATAGTGGTTAAGGTGCGTGAAGCTATGGGCAATGTGAGGGGCTCTGCGTGGTGTGATTAGGGTTGCTTTGTGCGTGGCTTTGCCGAGAAGGGAGAACAGTTAGAAGGCAATGGCGTGTTGCGCGTGAAGAAAGTTAGGGGCAGTTTAGGGCTACGTTGCGATTGGTTTGCTTATGCGCAGGCAGGTTTAGGGTTATTATTCTGTGTGTCTTTTTTGTGTGAATCTGCCGGGCAGGGTTTGGTAAGGGGGTGAATGGTTCTTTTTATAGGCCAAGGGAGGGGATTTTACCTTGTTGGGGAAGGAATATGATTTGTGTATTAAAGGGGATATCTTTTAATTTAGTATGTGATAAGTAAATCTTTTAATTTGGGGAAGTGATTTATGTATTTTAGGAAGGTGATTTAATGGGTTTGGTGTGTTTTAAAACAGAGGTCCAACAAGCGAGGAAGAATATTGGATTAGTGAACCAGAAGAGTTGCGGAACATCAACCCTTCCGATGGCCGTGTAACGCGCTTTCGAGAGACGACAAAAGAGGTTAGACCTGAGGGCACCCTTGTTATTTATTATCTTTTGTTTATTTTATTTACTTTAGAAATATTATCGCATGAGAGTCGTTTGAGGCATGATGTGATTGTTGGTATATGTGTTCCATTTTGTGGTATATAGGATGGAAACCCGGACGTAAATTCCGTAGCCGAATCCGAATGGACGGTAGTGCGGTTTGTACTCGGGATACAACGCCACGTGCCACTTAAGAGACATGTATTTCATCTCATCCAAACTTGTGTTTGAGCATGATGTAGTTCGTAGGTTATTTATTTGTTATTAAAGCATGATTGTGTTAATTAGGCATGTTGTTTCTTTATTCTTTATGCATGATTTTTAGTTTAACTTATATTCATTTTTAAGTAGTTATTTATTAATAAGATTTAATGGTTCAATATGCTCAATGTGTGAAACCTTGTTTGCCGTTCAAAGACTTACTCTCAAGCATGCAAACTTAGAATAAGAATTTATTTAGCGAATGCATGTTAGATCTAAATACATTTGAGCATGATATTGAGTAGACTCGGTTAATTTATTGCACAAATCATATCATCACAAGTGACATAAGTAAGGGAACATTCCGAACCCAACGGTTTAAGGTCTTCCCTTGCGCGGGGTGAGTGCGGCCTTAAATCTTTGTCCCGGTTCACACCGGGTGGGGCGACTCCATGTTATTTCGTACTCTCAACTAGGCCGCGAGCCTAGAACAACATCGTCAGTTTCTGTGTCCTACAGTCTGGTTAATTGGGCTTGGGTGTGAGGCTAGCAGCAAAACCAGAATAACCGACACCGTTCGAACGCTTCCTCGAACGCGACACGAACGCCCGCAATCTGTTGGCGTTCGAACGTATACATGAACGCAGCACGAACGAAAACAGTGAACCTTGTTTATTCTGAATTTCCCCTTCCGATATCCGTTTCCCGTGGCTTCCGTGACTCAAAAGGTAGTGCCTCCAAATGAGACTCATCATCGGGTTTCACATGTAAAAATATAATACCTACACCCATTAGGCCGAATTAAATTTTTAAAGGCCCAAATGTTATATTTGGACCGTAAAAAACGTGAATAGTAAATTTATTTGATTAAAATAAAATGCAATATCATAATTAAATATTAATCAAAGTTATTTAATGCCTAAAATAATTCCAACATATTAAAACTCATATGCTTGATGATTCTATGTATGATTAGAATTGGCATGATTATTTTAGGGTGCAAGCATTTAGAGACTTTCTAAGGAAATAGAGAGTGTATTGCTTATCCCTTAGCTAAGTAATTATTCCTTGATGAACTTAGAGATTTTTTACCTTTAAGGCTAATAAATATAAATCATTTTTTTATAATAAAAAACATTAAAAAGATACAAGTGGGGTGGGACCAAGGCGTTAATCAAACTTTCCAAACTAAAGTTAATTTACCAAAGGTATTACTAGAGTTAGATAATGATTTGGTGTCTTCCTTCACTCACTACCTTTTTATAGCCAAAAGGAAAAGCTGTGAAGACATCTAGATAATCATTTACTCAAAGCTTACATTAAAGTATATTTAAAGTGTTGGACTAATTTGGAGGATCTATTGTTTATTCCTGTCACCAAGGCAATAAGAGCCTAAGAGGTAAGGGTATTTAAGAGAGTTCGCTCCACCCTCCCTCTGGGGAATTTTCAATGGAGGAATCCAGTTGACAGTTATTCACTTAAACTTGCTAAAATCCTCAATAATAATTTAAGTCTAAAATTTGCCTCCCATTGTCAAATATAGACCCAAAGGGCTTAAACCGTATTGGTAGGACTAGGCTGTACCAGACTGACCAATACCAATTTGTCCCTAAATCGTACTATTGATAATGGTTTGACTTTTCTGAGTCATATGATGTGACGACCCTTAGGCGTGGTCTTATGACTTAGTGGCAAAGATTGGGTGTCCACAAGGACTAGCATAAGCTATGGCATGTTTGATTGCCCAACCCAATGATCAAGGAATTGTGATTTATATAATAAATTGGTTGGGAACCTACCTAATTATCATCGTATTTTATAACGACCGGCCCTAGTCGGAGTTGTGAAATGATGATAATGGGATACTTGCCCACAAGAAATCCATTATATTGGGGTTGATGCGATTTGATTAAAATTTTAAAACAATTGAGTGGGAGCAACTTCATAATATTAAAAGCCCATGTTATTATGAAACATGAATGGAAATATATTCCTAATTTTAACATTCTCTCTTAACATTTGGGTTAAAATATTTCACAAACATTCAAATGGAAAACAGAATATCACTTCGTTCCATCCTTGATGAGCATAAGCTCAAATGGGACAACTACAATGACTGGTTTATAACCTTAAAATTGTCTTACGACAAGAAAATTTTTCTATGTTCTTGAAAGACCATTTCCCCCTGAACCTGCAGAAGATGCTGACTAAATACATTTGATGCTTGGAAGAAACATGTCGATGATGATGAGCAAGCAGTTTGCATATGCTTGGCTCTATGTCGGACGAACTTCAGAAAGCTAACGAAAATATGGATGCTCAAACCATCATCTTTCACTTAAAGGAGTTGTATGCAACTTATGTTCATACCGTGAGATTCCAAGTGTCATGTGCCTTATTCCAAACAAGGTATAAGGAATGATCTGTTAGTGGACATATGCTTAAGATGATTGGCCACATTGAAAAATTGGCCAACCTCGGGTTCATCATGGATCATGGGATAGGTCACGATCTAATTCTTCAGTCCTTACCAAAAGACTTCTCTAAATTTATTATGCAGTTTCATCTATCTAATAAAGAAGCTACTTTAGCACAATTCACAATCTGATAAAGCAAGCAGAGAAGGACTTGAAACTGGAGCTTAAAACCTCTGTCATGCTTACGGGTACGGACCTGAAGCCACGAGGCCCAAAGAAAAATAAGGGCAAGGCCAAGGCTCCAGATCACCTAAAGCCCAATGGTAAGGTGGAGAAGAAAAAGGGAATGAGGAAATGTTTCTTTTATGGAAAGAAGGGTCATTGGAAGAAAGACTGCAGATCCTTGAAAGCCAAGGAAGCTAGGGAAGCCCAAGTGGCCAAGAAGCCCAATGCTTTAGGTATGTTGTATATGATTGAACTATATTCTCAAAACTCTGAACCTTCAACTGGGGTGTTTGACACCAGTTGTGGGACTCACTTGTGTAACAATGTGCAGGGCCTAAGAAACAGTAGGAGACTCCATCATGGGGAGGTTGACTTACGAATGGGTAATGGAGCCAAACTGACTGCATTATGTGTGGGGACTTATTCATTAGTTTTGCCGAATGGTTTAGTTTTAGACTTAAAAGATTGTGTTTATGTACATTCTCTAGTAATGAACATCATTTCAATTTCTTCTTTATGTAATAAAGGCTTTTCATGCCTAATAAGTTGTAATGGAAGTTCTATTTATTTCAATGAAATAAAATATGGAGATGGTATTTTGAATAATGGTATCTATGTCTTACAAACAAATAATGAATGTTCAACCTCTAATATATACAACGTTAACTCGAATAATCTCAATTAATCACTTATATGGCACAGTTGCTTAGGTCATATCAATGAAACAAGATTAACTAAGCTACATAGGGATGGGTATTTCAGACCCTTCAAATATGAACCTTATGGAACTTGTGAGTCTTGTTTACTTTGTAAAATGACCAAATTACCCTTCAAAGGTAAATGACAGCGTGCATCGGAGATATTAGAACTCATACACTCTGATGTATGCGGACCAATGTCAGTCACCGCTAGAGGTGGATTCTTCTACTTCATTACCTTTATCGATGATCACTCGCGATATGGGTATGTGTACCTTATGCGGTACAAATCTGAAGCCTTTGAGAAATTCAAAGACTTCAAAGCTGAAGTAGAAAACCAGCTTAATAAAAATATTAAGTTACTAAGGTCTGACCGAGGTGGTGAGTACTTAAGCGATGCATTTCAAGATTACTTGAGAGATAATGGCATTGTTTCCCAGTGGACTCCACCGGGAACTCCACAACATAATGGGGTCTCCGAAAAGGAGAAATTTCACATTATTAGATATAGTCCGATCAATGATGCCATCCACGGATCTGCCTCTCTCATTTTGGGGTATTGCTTTAGAAACTGCAACACTACTACTAAACCAAGTTCCTTCCAAGACTGTTAGTCAAACACCATATGAGTTATGGTCTGAGAAACGTCATAGTCTTAGTTATCTAAGAGTTTGGGGATGTGACGCATATGTTAAGCTTACACAAACTAACAAATTGGATGATAGGGCAGTTAAATGTAAGTTTGTAGGATATGCCTTGAACTCAAGAGCATACATGTTCTACATCCCAAATGTGTCCCAGGGTCGAGGCCCACATCAGTAACAATATCCGCTTTTGGGGATGAGTCCCAGGGTCGAGGCCTATATCAGCATCAGCATCAGTGTCGGGGATGAGTCCCATGGTCAGCATCGAGACCCACGTCAATATCAGTATCAGTTTTCGGGGATGCGTCTCAGGGTCGAGGCCCATATTAGTTACAGTATCAACTTTTGGGGATGAGTCCCAAGGTCGAGGCCTATATCAGCATCATCATCAGTGTCGGGGATGAGCCCCAGCATCAGCATCGAAGTCTACATCACATCAGTATCAGTTGCGGGGATGAGTCCCAAGGTCGAGGCCCGCACCTTCATCAGTATCAGTTGCGGGGATGAGTCCCAGGGTCGAGGCCCACATCACATCAGCATCAGTGTCATGGATGAGTCTTAGGGCCGATGCCTACATCATCATCAGTATCAGTTTCGGGGATGAGTCCCAGGGCTGAGACCCACATCAACATCAGTATCAGTTGCATGGGTGAGTCTTAGGGTCGTGACCCATATCATCAGCAGTTTCGGCATGACTCCCAAGGTCGAGGGCCATTTTGTCAGCGGTATTGGGATGCGTCCCAGGGTCGAGGACCCCGTTGTCGGCTGCAGCTATTGGGATGTGTCCCATGATCGAGGTCCACTGCATCATCATTTTCGGGATGTATCCTAGGGTCGAGGGCCCCGTTGTCAGTTGTAGTTATTGGGATGCGTCCCAGGATCGAGGTCCACTGCGACATCAACTCAGCTCAAGGCAATATGCAAGTCAGGTGGCAGCTGGCAAGCCAGGTAAGTAAAAATGCATTGCATAACTTTGATAGGATTGTCATTGTCACACACTGCACAAGTCCTATCAAAGTGGGGGAGACTGTAGGCACTGTATTTTTTGCATGTAAGTCCCGATGATGAGCCTCGAACGGAGGCACTACCTTTTAAGTTGCGGAAGTCGCGGGAAACGGATGTCGGAAGGGAAGGGTCAAGAATTGACATTTTGTTGGATTTGGTTCGCTCGCTAAGATTCGGGTTCACTCGTTCGGTCTCAGTTTTAAAATTTATCCCCGGCCCAAACCAAACACAAAGCCACCAATCACCAAACAAGACAAATCACAAACAAACAAAACCCACACAAACAAAATCCCACCCATTCACGTAAACAACAAAAATAATTCCCTCACATTCACCAAATACTAAAACAAACAACTAACAAACAAAGAAACCTATTCCTACACCATGCGTGAATCTCACCTTCTCCCCATTCACAAAGCAAACAAGCAACAAAAAGCCATGCACCCTCCATGCAAACCCATACCACCCATAACCACCCTCCATGCAGACCCATAAACGGCCATGCCGTCTCCCTCACTCTCTCTGTTGGATCCATACAAACCCTAAGCTTCACGTATGGGAGACTGGACCAGAAAAATCTCACAAAAACAACCCTAGCCTCTTGACACAACTGACAAAAACCCTAAGTCACTCCCTTCAACGCAGCTCAGCCTTATCTATCACGCAGCTAAAAAGGCATACACACTGCCCATCACAGCCAAACAACAAGCAAGTAAGCCCTCACACAGCGTGCACTAAGCCACGCACTGCCACAGAACCCTTCATCACCTAAGTTGCCCCCATTCAAGCACACGACCAGCCCTCATCTTTAACCCCTCACACACTGCCCATGTACTGCCGAGCCATGACCTCCATTATCTTCCTCACTCACTGCAAACAATAACAACTCCATCAGCCCAAGTTAACGTCACAAACCCTCACTGCCAGCCCAACTCAATATCACAAACCCTCACTTCCAGCAGACCATTCTCTCTCGCATACCCACTCGGCAGCCACCAAAGCCTCTTCCTAGACACTCGGCCAATCACCCAGCCAACACAAATTAAGAATAACCCTAACTCACGCCGTTCAGATCCTACACTTCACGTACACAAGACACAACCCTTCACTCACTGTCTTCGACATCAACAGCCCCTAAACCCTCCACTCTCAGCTTCACACCATCACCAAACCAGCCTGTAACCGACTTAACAAACACACCGAGAACCCTAGTCATGACATTTACAAACCTTCATGCCACAGCCCTCAGTACAACGCTTCAAAAGCTCTCTGACCACGCCACAAATCCTCACGCTAAAGCCTCATTGTAACGCCCCACATGCAGCCCATGCATATGTAAACATAGCCCTCATTGATCACATACTCATCACGTTAAACCTCAGCACACACAGCCCCCACGTAGCCAACTGCTTCACGCCATTACCCCTTTAAACACCCCATTTGCTTCATATCAAAATAGCAACCAATACAGCCCATTCACGCTTGAATACACCCCATTTGAACAGCCCAATGACCGAGTACAAAATCAGCCAGAAATCCCGTGAAAACCGTACCAAAAATCCATAAAACACTTCACCAAAATCGTCCCCGATTAGCGAAGAAAACAGATAAAACAGTGAGCGGAAACCGCGAGTGAAAATGGATAAAACAGTAGAAACAGCGGACCAGTGGAAACAGTGAAAACAATGAACCAGTGAAAACAGTGAACTACTAAAAACAGTGGAAATGATAACCCTTCTGGCACCGTGAAATGCACTCCCGAAAAGTGACTTAAAATGTTAGACCTGAGGGCACCCTTTTATTTATCATCCTTTATTTTTAGTTATTTTATTACTTTATTTTGCATGAGTATTGTGAATTGGTGCATGATGTAATTTCCAGGTGAACGGAATATGTGTTCTCTCTTGCGGTATATCGGATGGAAACCCGGACGTAAATTCCGTAGCCGAATCCGAATGGACGGTATTGCAGTTTGCACTCGGGATACAATGCCACGTACCACTTGAGAGTCACACATGTTTCGTTTCGTCCAATCTTGGGTTTGAGCAAAATTAGTCGTTAGAATGTTATTTATTTAAGTAATAATATGTTATCTATTTCTTAAGCATGATTTAGTTAGTGTGTTATTTATTTTTATGCATGATTTAGTTATTTTCTTTCACAATAGGAATTTAAATTGCGTTTATGTTTAGGATGTTATTTATTTTTTGTATTTGATGATCCAACATGCACATTGTGTGATATCGTATGTTTTCCGCTGTGATACTTACTTTTAAAGCATGATGACTTAGACATAGGATTTATTTTCATGAATGCGAACTAGATTTAGGTTATCCTTGGACATGTATGTTGTGTAGACTTAGTTAAATTATTGCACAAATCCGTTCATTACAAGTGGCATAAGTAAGGGACCATTTCGAACCCAACGGTTTGATGTCTTCCCTTGCGAGGGGTGAGTGCGGCCTTAAATCATTTTCCCGGTTCACACCGGGTGGCAACTCTATTTTATTTCTCCCGTTTAGTCCCCCGCGGGCTACTCCGTACTCCCAACCGGGCCGCGAGCCCGGAACAGCGTCGTCCATTTTTGTGTCCTACATACCTATTTAGATTAGATTTGGAATCTAAGTCCTAAAGGCGCATTAAAAGTGTAGTTATTTAATTTGGAATTAAATATAGAATTAGTATTGAATACAAATTAAATTAGATTTAAATTGTAGTTCGATATAATTCAAGAATTCGTACTTTGAGTACTTATTCTTAAACGAGTTGGACTCGCACAAATCAAATTGTTGTTTGAACATTGGATGATCACTTTATTCAAAGATTAATTAATTGGATTAGATTGATTAAATAACATACTTTGTGTGAATACATGGATGTGTTGTATGAATAATGTATATCAGATGGATATTAGAAGGGAAATGGCAATTTTGGAAATTGTTGTAAATTTAAAATTTATTAAGTTGGACATGCGTGTCCAGCCTTAACTTTCGATTCTTTGTAATTCTCTTCTCACCTAATTCCCCTCAATGTTAATGAGGTTTCTTTAATTGTATTATGTAATTGAGTAGAATTTAGAATTGTGCTAGCCATGGAGAGGAAAATGAGTGATTTGTTCTAGGAACAATCTGTGAGATATCTATCCGTATATCATTATTAATTTATTTATCGTGCCTTATTATGCTTTTAGAATGCATGCTTAAGGGTGTATGATGAGACCTAATCAAATATAATAAATTGGTTGCCAATTTACGCGAAAAACCCTCAACAAATATTAAGCGTTTTTCCTTCCATTGAATTATTCATTCTCAAGATCCAAGATTGGCACTGGTTTGTTGGCCAAAGTCAAGACCTTTGTCCATCGCGGATGTGTTTGAATCATGAAGGCTTTGTTCCATATCGTATGTCTTGTCCAAGTTGTGATTTGTTGACCAAAGTCAAGATCACTTCTTGTCCATCGACATCGATTACGAAGCTTTCCAAAGTCAATGGGTTCCGCTTAACTAGAATCATTAAGCTTGTTGTGACAAAGCCAAGACTTAGTTGATTCAGAGGAAAAGGTTAGGAAAATATATTGGATATATTGACATATATATTGTATATATGTTTCGGACTTGGAGGTCCACCTACTGGATCTATGAATTGGATGAGATCCAATTGATCTTAGAGATCTACCTAGTTAAATATCATACAGCTTGTTGGCCAAAGTAAAGGTTGTGTATTATTTAACGGGATCCTAGCCCACTAGGAAACTAGGTTTCCCGAGTACTCAACAGAGGGTTAGAGGCTCACTGAAAAATAGTGGGAGGCTAGTATTGAATTTACAATTTCGTTCAAATACTTGGCTTTACGCGCTTTCAAATTATTTCGTCAATTATATTTATTAGTTGGACTAATATTTTATTATTTTTCTTGTAACAGTTAGACTGTACCTATACATCGTTAATTGAATAGTTTGACTATTGCAATTAAGATGACATGAAAGTTAAGCATTAGAGATATTATCATTGGCGACAATGTCTTTAATGGCTCAAACTTTCAAGATTGGGACATGAATCTCAGGATTGTCCTGGGATCCGAGAAGTTGCTTTACACTATAGAGAGACCTCTTGAGCCTAAGCCCCGACCTGATCAGTTGCTTGAGCTAGAGCTTTGGAAGACTCATAGCGATGACAACTCGACTGCTCAATCGGTAATGCTTGCTACTATGACTCTGCAATTCCGTCGTCAGAACAAGGGATTGGATCCCTATGAGATGATGGCGAAGTTGCATGATCTTCACGATCTAATCTTAGATCGCAAAGATATGAGTTGCAGAAGAAGCTCTTCCGCGCTCGCATGTCAGAGGGTATGTCTTTTGAGCACCATGTGTCACAGATGATTGCTGACATTGAGCAGCTAGGACAGATGGGCATTGTCTTCGAGGCTGAGATTTCAGTAGATTTGATCTTACAGTCTCTCCCCGACACTTGGAGTGGGTTCATCATGAACTACAATATGTTGAACCAAGACCAAACTCTTGGAGAGTTGATGTCCACACTGCGCGAAGTAGAAAAAGAGCTCCTAAAGGGCAAGAAGCGCGAGGCGCACTTCGCTTTAACATCTCAGACTCCGAGGGCTTTGCCCAAGGCGACTGGAGGTGTAAAGAAGAAGAAGAAGAAGAAGAAGAAAGGCAAGGCCAAATCGTCAAAACCTTCTGGGAAGGGTAAGGACAAATGCCAAGATGTATGTCTGCAGTACGGCAAGCGGGGTCACTGGAAGCATGACTGCAGCGAGTACAAGGCATACATGAAGGAAATCAAAGCGGGCAAAACACCGGCTTCAGGTATGTTTGTTATAGAAATAAACATGTCTACTACTAGTTTTAAAAATTGGATTTTTTATTCTGGTTGTGGTACTCATATATGAACTGATGTGCAGGATCTGCAAATTAGCAGGAGACTGGCCCCATGAGAGATTGACCTCCGCGTTGGAAATGGGACACGAGTAACCGTTTTGGCCGTTGGCACTTTTGTTTTGGAACTGCCCTCGGGGCATGTACTTAAACTTACAGACTGTTATTATGTACCTAGTTTGACTAGGAATATTATTTCTGTATCTATGTTTACCTAATGTGGGTATACTTTTGTATTTAGAAACACTGGGTGTTTTATGTATAAAAATGATATGGAGATTTGCACTGCTGATGTAAATAATGGACTTTATATTTTGAATATAAATCAATCTCAAACATATAATGTAACAAACAAAAGGCTTAAACTAAGTAACAAAGATGAAACTTATATGTGGCATTGTCGTCTGGGACACATCAACAAGACACATATATCCACACTTTCGAAGAGTGGGTACTTGGACGGATTTGACTAAAATTTATATGACGTCTGTGAATCTTGTTTGTTAGGTAAAATACCTAAATCACCTTTTAGCGGTAAAGGTGCACGTGCCACCGAACTGTTAGCCCTCGTTCATAGTGACGTTTTTGGGCCCATGCCTAGCCAGCCTAGAGGTGGATATGAATACTTTGTAACCTTTATGGATGATGCATCGCGTTATGGTTATGTGTATCTTATGAGACACAAGTCAGAAACCTTTGAGAAATTCAAAGAGTTTCGACACGAAGTAGAAAAATAGACCGGCAAAAGTATTATCACATTACGGTCGGACCGTGGTGGCGAATACATAAGCAATGAGTTTCTTGATTACTTGAAAGAATATGGTATTCTTTCACAGTGGACTCTTCCCGGAACACCGCAATTAAACGGTGTGTCCGAACGGAGAAACCGAACTTTGTTAGACATGGTAAGGTCTATGATGAGTCGCACAGAGCTACCTATTTCCTTCTGGGGATATGCATTGAACAGTGCAATACTTATTTTGAATAAGGTTTTGACAAAGTCTGTTCAACAGACTCCGTATGAAATATTGATAGGAAAGAAACCAGGTTTCTCATTCCTGAAGATTTGGGGTTGTTGGGCATACGTCAAACGTTTTGAAGGTACCAAACTAGAACCCAAATTGGATAAATGCCTATTTGTAGGAAATCCTAGGGAAACCAAAGGATATTACTTCTATCACCCACAAGAGAACAAAGTATTTGTTGCTCTACATGCAGTTTTCCTTGAGAAGGAATTCCTAAATGCAGTGATAAGTGGGAGGAAAGTAGAACTCGATGAAAATCGGAGTGATACTGTTCCTGGCACAGAATCCTTAACGGAACATGAACAGTCCATCAGGGATGAGACTGTACCATAATTTTCGAATATACAAGAACCGCGTAGGTCGGAGAGAGTCTGAAAACAACCTAAGAGGTATGGGTTTCTGATATCACCTCATGTGGATATTAATCTTATTGAGGAAGACGAACCAGCTACGTATGAGGAAGTGATATAAGGTATCGACTCCGGATTATGGCAAGATGCCATGAATTCCGAAATGGATTCCATGTACACCAACCAAGTTTGGAAACTGGTTGATGCACCAAAAGGCGTAAAGCCTATTGGTTGCAAATGGGTCTTCAAGAAGAAGACTGACATGGATGGCAATGTAGAAACGTACAAAGCTAGACTTGTAGCGAAAGGGTATCGTCAATGACATGGTGTCGATTACGATGAAACTTTTTCACCCGTTGCCATGATTAAATCCATTCGGATTATGCTTGCTATTGCTGCATATTTCGATTATGAGATATGGCAGATGGACGTGAAAACCGCTTTCCTTAACGGAAACCTTTTGGAGGATGTTTATATGCAACAGCCTGACGGTTTTGTCTTACCTAGACTTGCAAACAAGGACATTCCCATGTTAACATCGGTGAAAGCTTGGCTTTCATTAAAATTGTCCATGAAGGATCTGGGAGAAACAGCCTTTATTCTAGGAATAAAGATCTACCGGGACAGATCTAGAAAGTTGCTTGCACTCTCCCAGAGCACGTACATTGACAAAGTGTTGAAGAGATTCAACATGGATCAGTCCAAGAGGGGACTGTTGCGAGTGTCACATGGCGTCACTCTATCTAAGGACATGTGTCCTAAAACTCAAGATGAGAGAGACAACATGAACAGATCATGTTTGCCTCGGTAGTCGGATCGATCATGTACGCCATGATATGTACGCGACCTGATGTCTCGTATGCTTTGAGCATGTGTAGTCGCTATCAGGACGATCAGGTGATGGTCACTGGATGGCGGTTAAGAATATCCTAAAGTATCTTAGACGAACTAAAGATGCTTTCTTAATCTATGGAGATGTAGAACTTAAGGTAATCGGGTTTACCGACGCAAGTTTCCAAACTGATAAAGATGACTGTAAGTCGCAATCCCGATACATATTTTGTTTGAATAACGAAGCAATAGACTGTTGCCGATTCAACAACAGAAGCGGAGTACATTGCTGCAGCTAAAGCAGCAAAAGAGGCAGTTTGGATCCCTAAATTCCTAATTGGATTAAGAGTAGTTTCGTTAGCAGCTGAACCCATTCCATTGTATTATGACAATAACGGGGCTATAGCGCAGGCTAAGGAACCGTGGTCTCATCAACGATCCAAGCATGTTATTTGATGTTTTCATCTGATTCGTGAGATCATACATCGTGGCGATGTGAAGATCGAGAAGGTGGCATCAGAGGATAACATTGCAGATCCGCTGACGAAAGCTATTCCTCAGCAAAAGTTTGAGCGACATGTACATAGTTCAGGTGTTAGATGCTTGAGTGACTGGCTATCGGCCAAGTGGGAGATTGTTGGACAATTATGACCCATAGCGTCACTATTTGTAAAAGACATTATGGTTTTTGTACAAATTAACTATGTGATAATGAAATTGCATTTTATCATTTTGTAATTTGATTACATAAATATATATAAATGATAAAAGTCCTTATGATTAGTTCCGGATTATTAGATATGAGACAATATCAATCCATAAAGGTTTAATCATTAAATATCCCTAGTCGTAGTATTATCGAGAATGGACATCGATAATGCGGAATAGAATAGTATTGCACTTGTGCGTGTTATGGAAGCGTAACAACATAGTTATCATATATTTAAGTATTGGATACTTATGCAAGTGTGATAGGAGGTTGTGTTTACCGATGGTACGGAAACAGTTTCGCTCTGGATAGACCCCGCAGAATCCCATTGGTAGTATGACTATGTGTCTATGGGAATCCGCAGTAGGGTAGGTGTATTTGGTCTTAACCTGAGACTTGCATTGCTAGTACTTGCGACAATCAACACGCTTTGGTTTTGGTCATCCGGGACTTTAACAGGTTCCGTGTACGCCTCTTCTAGGTTTATTGAGAATCGTAGTGTATTGGATGTGATGTCAAGATGGAAATATCACTTTAGTCATAAGGAGATGATGATCACGCAGGGATACAGAGTTGGTACTCTAATGGGTTGCAACCATCGGGATAATATGACAAGGTCATGATTATCCGATTAAAGAGACTAGTTGTTTGTGATCCGATATATACTTCGTACGGGGCAGACACTATTCCAGCCCCAGGCCTTGCATGTGACATCTGATACTAGATCACAATACGCAATACTATGTATACTACGTCTAACATAGATTATATATTCCTTTAAGAATATTTCTGGAGAATTGGGTAGGCACGTGCTTTGCTAGAAGCCAACCATGTCTCGTAAATCGGTACAAATGTAGTACTAGGTAAGTACGTGTTCGGATAGTCCGACGACTGGATTTACTGCCAACATATCCAAGGATCTCATGGGTCGTTTCCCGAAGATTCACCGATGACGTATGATTCGAACATAATCAATCTAGGATTAATTGCGGAGAGATTTTATCTGGGATAAAATACTATTTGAAGAGAGAGAACGATTAATTTGGAATTAATCGATAAAATAATATATTCGATATATTAAATGAAATTAGATTTCATAACGGAATTAAAATTAGATTTTAATTCGGGTGAACGAATTAATTTAGAATTAATTCGCGAGCGACGTGAATAGTAATTTTGTTAGGCATAATTATTGAATTAAATTTGATTGAATTACGTCGCAATGGAAAATTCGTTAATTCGGAATTAATGAACCCGAGCCCGGGATGTGTTGCGGGCCCACTCAAATTTTGAATCAAGTGGGGCCCACATGTCACATCACAAGTCACATCACTTGTCACTTTATGCACATTTTTTGTGATGGTATTTGGTGAGTTGGTGGTGGCTTGCCTTATACTCAAGTTGATGGAATGAGTGACTTATTACCAAATTTTTGGTATATCATCATTTTGATTTTTAAAATAAAAACAAGTCAACAAAACTTCATCTTTTATTCTATCTCATTTCACGCCCACTTTGAGCAAAATTTTTCTCTCCCAAATTTCTTCTTGGCCGAGAGCTTCATGGAAGGAACTAAGGTAATTTTGTTGCAAAATCTCCAGGTGCTAGCACACCAAGGAATCATATGAAATTATAGGGAAACTGATCCCTTGAGCTTGGAATTAACATCAAAGCTTGGAGCTTGGATTCAACTTCAAAGATGAGATCTTGGAGGATTTCTCAAAGGCAAAATTTTCGCTATCAATGCATCCAAAATTGTTCAAAGTGAGTATAATTCTGCTATTCTTCTTTGAGTATTCAAATGATTTCTTGCTTAAATTGATCTTGGGACACCTTAGAAAAACAACACATATATGCTGTTAAATTTTGTATTGTGCACTGTTAACCATTGATTTCGACTTTGTTGTGTGTGACCTTTTGGGTTCCCCTCAAGTTGGACATGAAATGAATCGTGATAATTTAATCGAACATAAATTATCCTTCGATCAGATGGTCGTTCGATTTCAATGACCAAGGTTGACATCTAGCAACATGCCAAGGCCCCCAAATGAGAAGGAAAGATATATATACCATTATGTATGTGATTTAGATATGATACGGTCATTCGCCTCACTGTATCCCCACCGTTTGACGTAGGGTATGGAAAGTGTCTACCCATATTGTCAAAAGTATGATATTGATAGTGTCATGAATCGTGCTAACCCAAGAATCTCACATGATTCTTCCACTGCGGCCACAGTCTCAAGCAATGATCATACATATCAACCCGCGAACTGGAATACTACTATTATAAGAAAATATTATCCGAGAGAGTGGTGATTCTCTGTTGTATCTTTACAAACTTCATGTGTTTCAACAAATGACCCAATCATACCCTTATGATCGAATCTTTTGAACCGGGGAAGGAGAATGTCAAAGTTATTTGATCCATACATAAGATTGTAAAGACCTCAAGTCTGAGGACTAGTCGTACAATCGATACATGAAAGTTCTCACAGACACATTGGATAAAAACTCCATGTGAAAACTTTCGACGGTCAGTTCGATGGACACGAGCAACTCATGCATCCATGTGATACACCAAGCGGACGGATCTCCGCTAGTAGCCTATGAGATCGGCTACCCCACTTAAGGGCGGATCATATCATCATGCTAGTCTCTCCGCTTTGTGAACGCCCAGATTATTCACAAAACTATGACTATGAATGTTTAAGAGTAATGATTCTCATAAGGCGTTGAAGCCATCATCTTATTACTCCAATGGCTTTATTACAGTGTTTGATGATTCATATAAGTTATGTAAGACACGTATAATAAAGATTGTCATTTTATTAATTAATGAAAATATTACAAATACATGTACATATAGCCCATCCACAAGTTGGGTATAGACCATATCCCAAACAGTGTCGAGCTAAGAAGATTCAAGAAGCAATACGTGGATTCATATAGATGACCATATCCAACTATCACGAGCCTATACTACATTGAGTATAGGCTGGAAGCTGGATGAACCTATGATGGTGAACTTTATTCAAGCCGTGGAGCATCAATAATTCTTTTTAATGATTAGGCCCATGATGCAGCCTATGATGCACATGGACGGATCACTATCGTGCATGTTCCAGAGGGTCCAATCATGAGGTCTCGAGCTAAGAAGATTCAGGAAGCAATACCTGATATTTTTGTTTATGTTTTATTACCTTATGCGTTTTGTTCTTTCTGCGATTTCTGTGATTTCCTGTCTGCGTTTGTGTTCGTCTAGCATGCATTTGTTTTTTTAAGTCTCGTTTATCATTGTTCCTATTCTGTTTGCGTAACTTAGGGTTCTAAAGCCTTAAGACTCCTTGTGGCAGTAGGTAAACTTGGTAAGGAAATTTGTAATTAATCAAAATTAGGTTAATTCGTGTACACCAAACATCTTAGAAGGTTCGAGGGACGTAATTTAAAAAATTAAAAAAATACAAAATTTTAAATTTTTGACTACGTGTAATTTTTTTCCTTGTGTTCGCATGATCACTAAGTACAAGGATGATGTGTTATGTGATGTAGACCCTATGGAAGCTGGGCATTGGTTAATGTCCTTGGTAATTTGATAGAAGAGTGATGCATGGTTGGTTTCAGAACTGATATTATTTTGAGAAAGATGGAAGAAAAGTTACACTTGTTCCATTAATACCACATGAGCTTTTTGAAGATCAAATGAAGCTACAGGCTTCCACAGAAAAAACACCCAAGGAAGAGGATGAGAATGTGAGTCGATTGGGTGAGGTTGAGAGTTCTAAGGGTTTATGTGAGAGAAAGACCGAGCGTGAACAAAAGAAAAAGAATGAGGGTAGACTGAAAAATAATTTCTTTGCTAAATAGGGGGAAGTGATGAGAGAGTATGCCAAGAATAAAGTTATGATCATTCTTTTTTATAGGGAAACTTCTCAGTTCTGATGAAACTAACCCTAATACTTTTTTTCCTAGTGTGTTTACTTCTTTATTGCATGATTATGATGATGTGTTTGCAGAGGAGATACCTCATGGCTTACCACCACTTCGAGGTATTGAACATCAATTCAAATTCATCCTAGGGACAATCATTCCTAATAGACCAGCCTACAAAAGTAGTCATGTAATGACACGAAATTTTATAGGTCAATCAAAGTCGTAATTTGAGAATTAGATAATTTTTCCAAGCATTAGTGGAAATATATGAACGACTTATTGGGACAATTTTGAGCCGAGCCCAATTGGTATTATTTAACATAAATATCTTAATCACCAACTTAAATAAATTAGCCAAATTTAAAAGCCTAAACCTTAATTTCTAATATCTATAAGAGTTTTTTATTTCTCTGGGAATAATTAAGAATGTGAAAAATAGGTAAAATAATTCATCTCCTACCCCCATTGGCTAAGAGTTCTTGAGAAGAATGACAGAGGATATTTTCATTTTCCTTGCAAAAATTTTCAGGATAACTTAGTCAAACTCAATACAAATAAAGCTTAGGAAGAAGGAATGTAAGTTTTGGAAGCTTATTGGTGAAGGAAGAATTGGATTTAAGGTGAGTGAGGTTTGACCTAAATTTTAATTTTCTGAGTTTTGAAGGTTTGATGATTGGAGTATATTGCTAGCTTAATATTGATGATGAATATATAGTTATTGAATCAAAGAAGTTAAGATTTTATGGAACCCCTCAAGCTGTAAATCCCTAAGTATGAAACTATGATGAGACCTATAAAATATATATGAGAGGGTGTTAGAGCATGTAGTTGATGATATTTTGTGTGTTTATTATGGTTAAGGCTTAAGTAGGGTTGTGTAAGCTTGGGATGATGATGAAGTTGATTTGAGCCCTGAGAAACAGTGTTGTGTCGTGAAGTGCACACCCAACATCACGACACAGACTGGGAATTGCCTATGGTGTTGTTCTGGAATTTGAGTGTCGCGACACCGAAGGGCTTGCGTTGCGACGCTTAAAACAGAGGGGACATACTGCCTCGACCCTATTTGGTGGGAGTCACGACGCATATCGCTTAGCGTCATGACGTGTGAGGGAGTCGCAACGCCCAACCCTTGTGTCACGATGTGGAAATTAGAGGTTGCTCACTGCCTCACCTGATGGGGTGAGCGTCGCCCATAACCTGTGTCGCAACGCGTAACCAGAATTCACAGGATCAAATTTTATCAATTCCAGTTTTTATCCAAAAAAGTTTAAGGGCACTTTAAGGGTTTCATATGAGTGTATGAACAAACAATAATTCAGGCCGTGAGCATAGAACATCATCCATGTATTTCATAAGTATTTTCAACTTATTACATGAGAACTAATAATTTCTTTGACATTAGATCGACGTCAAGATGCTCGGAGATCACCAACGCAAAGATCCACACTAGACTTGCCGTAACACTGTGAGTGGAGTATTTATTTTGAGTTTTACATTTTGAAATAGAGAGTTTATTTTCTTGATTATTAAAGAGTTTTATCAAAAGTTTATCAAAATATAATTTTAATTCCACATCGAAATCTAATTTCGTATAATATATCGAATATATTATTTTATCGATTAATTCCAAATTAATCTTTCTCTCTCTTCAAATAGTACTTTATTTAGACAAAGTCTCTCCGCAATTAATCCCAGATTAATTATGCTCGAATCATACGTCATCAGTGAATCTTCGGGAAGCGACCCAAGAGATCCCTAGATATGTTGGTAGTAAATCCGGTCGTCGGACTATCCGAACACGTACGTACCTCGTACTACGTTTTTACCGATTTACGAGACAAGGTTGGCTTCTAGAAAAGTGCCATGCCTACCCAATTCTCCAGAAATATTCTTAATGGAATATACGATCTATATCAGGCATAGTATACGTAGTATTGCGTATTGCGATCCAGTATTGGATGTCAGATGCAAGGTCTGGGGCTGGAATAGTGTCTGCCATGTACGAAGCATATATCGGATCACTAGCAACTAGTCTCTTTATTATCGGATAATCATGACCTACTCATATTATCCCGATGGTTGCAACCCTTAGAGAACCAGTTCTCTATCCCTGCGTGATCATTATCTCCATATGACTGAAGTGATACTTCCGTCTTGACATCACATCCAATACACTACGATTCTCAATAAACCTAGAAGAGGCGTACACAGAACCTGTTAAAGTCCTGGACGACCAAAACCAAAGCGTATTGATTGTCGCAAGTACTAGCGATGCAAGTCTCAGGTTAAGACCAAATACACCTACCCTGATGTGGATTCCCATAGATACATAGTCATACTACCCATGGGATTCCGCGGGGTCTATCAAGAGCAAAGCTGTTTTCCGTACCATCGGTAAAACACAACCTCCTACCACACTTGCATAAGTATCCAATACTTAAATATATGAAAACTATGATGTTAAGCTTCCATAACACGAACAAGTGCGATACTAGTCTATTCTGCATTATCGATGTCCAGTCTCGATAATACTACGACTATGGATATTTAATGATTAAACCGTCGTGGATTGATACTGTCTCATATCATCTCAATCCGGAACTAATCATAAGGACTTTCATCATTCACACATTTAAGTAATCTAATTACGAAATGATAAAAGGCAATTTCCATTGCTACATAATTAATTTGTACAAAAACCCAATCTCTTTTACAAATAGTGACGTTATGGGTCATAACTGTCCAACATAAATATTCCTAGTCATAGTATTATCGAGACTGGACATCGATAATGCGAAATAGGCTAGTATTGCACTTGTGCGCGTTATTGAAGCTTAACGACATAATTATCATATATTTAAGTATTAGATACATATGCAAGTATGATAGGAGGTTCTATTAGCCGTTGGATCGGGAATAGCTTCGCTCTAGATAGACCCCTCGGAATCCCTTTGGTTGTATGGCTATGTGTCTATGGGAATCTGAATCAGGGTAGGTGTATGTGGTCTTAACCTGAGACTTGCATCGCTAATACTTGCGACAATCAGTACGATTTGGTTTTGGTCGTCCAGGGATTTAACAGGTTCTGTGTATGCCTCTTCTGGGATTACTGAGAATCGTAGTGTATTGGGTGTGATGTCAAGATGGAAGTATAACTTCAGTCATATGGAGAAGATGATCACGCAGGGATACAGAACTAGTACTCTAAATGTTGCATCTATCAGGATAGTATGATTAGGCCATGATTATCCGATTATAGAGACTAGTTGCTAGTGATCCTATATATTCTTCGTACGAGGCAGACACAATTCCAGCCCCATGCCTAGCATGTGAAATCCGCTACTGGATCATAATAAGCAATACATTGTATACAATGCCTGATACAGATTATATATATTCCATGTTGAATATATTTCTGGAGAATTGGGTAGGCACGGTGCTTTGCTAGAAGCCAACCATGTCTTGTAAATCGGTGAGAACGTGGTACGGGGTACACACGTGTCAGATAATCCGACAACCGTATTTACTGCCAATATATCCAAGAATCTCTTGGGTCGCTTCCCAAAGATTCACCGATGACATTTGACTCGAAATGAATTAATCTCGGATTAATTATGAGAGATAAAATTAATCTGGGATTAATTATGGTAAGAATTTATCTGGGATTAAATTCGTATAGAAGAGAGAACGCGATTAATTTGGAATTAATCGGCAAAGTAAATTTAATAGTTAAATTGGATTTTACTATTTAATTTATTTAATTGGGCTAAAATAATATATTGGATATATTAATTGAAATTGGATTTCAATACAAAATTAAATTTGGATTTTAATTCAAGCGAACGAATTAATTTGGAATTAATTCGCAAGCAACTTTCGTTATAATTTTACGAGGCATAATTAATTAATTAAATTGGATTCGTTTAGTCGGATTAAACGAACCGGGCCCAAAGTGTGTTGTGTAAGCCAACTTGAATTTTGGAATTCAAAATTGGGTGGGAACCACAACTTACATCACTTGTCACTATTCATGATGGGTGTAGTTGGCTAATTAATATTGGACTTTAACTCACAACACACAAACCGTTTTGTAAAAAGTTTTGGAAACTTAAAAACACTATTCATTCTCTCCATTTTCTCTCCAAAATCGTGAGCTTCATGCTTCCTATGGAAGAAATTTTGCTTCACAAATTGATCAAAGCTAGCACTTTGGGTGTCTTTGAGGGTGATAGGGAAACTCACCCAAGAGTTTGGAACTCAACACAAAGGCCTGGAGCATCTACAACAAAGAAAGTTTTGAACTTCTCATCCAAATCAATGTAAGTATTCCGCAACTTTCTTTGATTTTATTCACACATAAATCTTGTTTAGGATCCTTGGACTAGTCTTAGAGACACTAACAATGGTATCAGAGCCACCTAAACTTGATTTAAAAATCTAGGGTTTATGGACTTTAATTTGGAATTTTTTGCTTGGAGCTTGATTTACCTAAATTGATTGTTTGGTTGTGTTAGTATGATGATGAATTGGATTTGTGCATCTTTGGATTTCAGAAAAATTGATTAGATCAAGATCATTGTCCATCGCGGATGTGTTTGAACCACGAAATTTTTGTTACATATCACATGTTTTGGGAAGTTGTGATTTATTGGCCAAAGTCAAGGTCACTTTTGTACATCGACGTGGATTACGAAGTTTTCCCACTTTTAATGGGTCACGCTTAACTGGAATCATTAAGCTTGTTGAGCCAAAGCCAAACCTTAGTTGATTCAGAGGAAAAGGTTAGGAAATATATATTGGATATATATCTCAGACTTGGAGGTCCACCTACCGAATCTAGGAATTGGACGTGATCCAATTGATCTTAGAGATCTACTAAGTTAAGTTTCATACAGCTTGTTGGCTAAAGTCATGGTTGTGTGTTCTTTAACGGGATCCTAGCCCACTAGGAAACTGGGTTTCCCTGAGTACTCCATAGAGGGTTAGAGGCTCGCCGAAAAATAGTGGGAGGCCAATATTAAATTTACAATTTCGTTTAATACTTGCTAAATGCGCTCTTTTAATTTTATTTATTGTCGTAATAAATATATTAGTTGTACTAATATTTGTTTTATTGCTTTTTTGAACAATTAGACTGTACAAGACACTACTCCACTTGTAGTTGGTTATATAGTTGAACTATAGTAACCATTACATTTTGAGTATACCTGATATCGTTGATTGAATAGTTGGACTATTGCAATCGAGATGGCTGGAAAGATTAGCGTTACAGACATCGTCATTGGCGATAATTATTGGACAGTTATGACCCATAACATCACTATTTGTACAGATCATGGTGTTGTTGTACAAATTAACTATGTGACAAAGAAAATTGCTATTCTATCGTTTGTAATTAGATTACCAAGATGTATAAATGATAGAAGGTCCATATGATTAGTTCCGGATTGAGATCATATGAGACAATATCAATCCATAAAGGTTTAATCATTAAATATCCCTAGTCGTAGTATTATCGAGATTGGACATCGATAATGCGAAATAGACTAGTATTACACTTGTGCGCGTTGTGGGAGCATAACAGCATAGTTCTCATATATTTCGGTATAGGATACTCATGCAAGTGTAATAGGAGGTTGTGTTTTACCGATGGTACGGAAAACGGCTTCGCTCTGGATAGACCCATCAGAATTCCATTGGTAGTATGACTATGTGTCTATGGAAGTCCGAATAAGGGTAGGTGTATTTGGTCTTAACCTGAGACTTGCACCGCTAATACTTACGACAATCAATACGCTTTGGTTTAGGTCGTCCATGGCTTTAAGAGGTTCTGTGTACGCCTCTTCTGGGTATATTGAGAATTTTAGTGTATTGGGTGTGATGTCGAGACGGAAGTATCACTCCAGTCATAGTGGAGATGATGATCACGTAGGATACTGAACTTGTTCTCTTATATGCTGTAGCTATCGGGATATTATGACTAGGTCATGTTTATTCGATTATAGAGACTAGTTACCAGAGATCTGATATGTGCTTCGTACGGGGCAGACACATTTCCAGCCCCAGGCCCTGCACGTGACATTTGATACTGGATCGAAATACGCAATACTACGTATACTACGCCTGATATAGATCACATATTCTAGTAAGAATATTTCTGGAGAATTGGGTAGGCACGATGCTTTGCTAGAAGCCAACCATGTCTTGTAAATCGGTAAAAACGTAGTACTAGGTACGTAGTGTTCGGATAGTTCGACGAACGGATTTACTGCCAACATATCCGAGGATCTCATGGGTTATTTCCTGAAGATTCACCGATGACGTATGACTCGCACTAAAATTAATTTGGGATTAATTACGGAGATATTTTATCTGGGATAAAATATTATTTAAAGAGAGAGAACGATTAATTTAGAATTAATCGATAAAATAATATATTCGATATATTATACGAAATTGGATTTCGACCCGGAATTAAAATTAGATTTTAATTCGGGCGAACGAGTTAATTTAGAATTAATTCGTTAGCGACATGAATAGTAATTTTGCTAGGCATAATTATTTAATTACATCGCAACATAAAATTTGTTAATTTGGAATTAGCGAACCCGAGCCCGGGAGTGTTTGCGGGCGCACTCACATTGCGAATTTAAGTGCGGCCCATAAGCCACATCAAGCGTCAAATCACTAGTCAATCGATTGATGTGATGACTAGTCACTTTGAGTGATTTGACAACTTGTCATTAGTGATTGATGGTGGTAGTTGGTTGGCTTTAATGCCTTGACTTTTTGAAAGTGAAAAATTGCTATATGTTTTAATTGATTTTGGAAATCAATTAACCAACACACTTAACACTTTTTCTCTCTTCTCTCATCTTCCCTCTCACGCCCATGGGGCTGTTTTCCTCTTCATTTTTCTGCTACTGCCGAGACTTGAAGGAGAAGCATAGGAAATTTTGTGGCAAAATTTCAAGAGTGCTAGCACACATTCGGGGTCTTGCGAAGGTGATAGGGAAACCAACTTGTGAGCATGGAATCATCATTTGGAGCTTGGAGCATCAATGGAGGACATGACCGAATTTCTTGGAGCCCAAAACCAGTACACTGCCTGAGCACCATGGAGGGAGAAAAGTTTTGTTGTTCCTCGCATTGGAAAATCCGATCAATGTAAGTATGATTCCGCCATTCTTCGTTGAGAATTCACATATGTTTCATTACTTGAATTGATCGTTGGGACTTAATAGAAACCCAACAATGGTATCTTGAGCCATTTTGAGCATGAAACTTGGTTACGGTAAAATTTGGGTAAAATCATTTTGAGCATGATTTGATAAAAATAATTGATTAAGTATGCTTGAATGATGTTGTATTGAAGTTGTGCATGATCAATTTCATGAAAAGTTGATTGGATCAATTTTTGCCCAAATGTTGAGGCTTGGCCGAATCTAGTAGCTTGCCTTAAGTCATGGTATTTATTGATTTTGATCATTGGATGAGTTGAAATCAAATGGGGAATATTGATTGTGGATTTAATTGGATTAAAACCGAATTGAACAATAAAAACCCTAAATGCCGTGAATGAGAAGCATGAAAATGAGTTGATTTTTGATTCAAATGTGTTGGACATATATTGATGATAATGAGCATAATTAATTGAGTGAATTAGTATTTTGGAAATGTTAATTTGGCTAATTAATTATGGCATACACTTTGGTTAATTTAATTATGAAATTTGGAATTTTAAAATTAAATTAATTGAGCTTAAATTTGGAATTGGCCTTTTAAAGTTGTAATTGGGCTTAATGGGCTTGGTTGTACCAAGTTAGGTTTAGGTTAAATTGGTTGGATCCAATTGGGCCCAAAACCATATCCATAAAGTCCAATTATAACTAATGGACCTTTAAAAATATTAATTGGGCCTAATGAGCCTAAATTGGTTTATTGGCAAATAAGGGTGATTCCTTAAATGAGCTTTGGTATTTGGGTTTGACCCATATTGACCAAAAGTCAATGCCTTAAGAAATTAATTGAAAGCCAATTGGACTTTAATTAAATTAACATTGGATGTTAATCGGCCTTTGAGACCCGTAACGATTAGATTTGGAATCTAAGTCGTAAAGGCACATTAATAAAGTGTAATATTTAATTTGGAATTAAATAAATGAATTAGTATTAAATGCAAATTAAATTGGATTTAATGTTGTAGTTTAGTATAATTCAAGAATTCATACTTTGAGACTTATTCGTAAAACAAGTTTGACTCGCGCAAAAATCAAATCGTTGTTTGAACATTGGATGGTCATAAATATTCAGATAAATTAATTGGATTAGATTGATTGATAACATGCTTGTGTGAATACATGGATGCGATGTATGAATAATGTATATCAGATGGATATTAGATGGGTGGGGGCAATTTTGGAAATTGTTGTAAAAAATTTAGAATTTATTAAATTGGACCTGTGTGTCCAGCCTATTACCTCCTTACTCTTTGTATTTCTCTTCTCACCTATTCCCCTCAATGTAAATGAGGTTTCTTTAGAAGTGTTATGTAATCGGGTAGAAGTAATACTTGTGCAAGCGGGAGAGAGGAAAGGGAGAGATTTGTTTTAGGAACAATGTGTTCAAATATCCATCCGCATATCATTATTATATTTATTTACACGCCTTATTATACTTTTAGAATGCATGTTTAAGGGTGTATGATGATGAGACCTTAACAAAGATAATAAATTGGTTGCCAATTACGCGAAAAACCCTGAAAACATATTAATCGTTTTTCCTTCCATTGAGTGATTCTTACTCAAGATCCAAGACTGGCATTGGTTTGTTGGCCAAAGTCAAGACCTTTGTCCGTCGAGGATGTGTTTGAATCATGAAGGCTTTGTTCCATATCGGTGTCTTGCCCAAGTTGTGATTTGTTGGCCAAAGTCAAGATCATTTATTTTCCATCGACATTGATTACGAAGCTTTCCAAGGTCAATGGGTTCCGCTTAACTGGGATCACTAAGTTTGTTGTGCCAAAGCCAAGGCTTAGTTGATTCAGAGGAAAAAGGTTAGGCAATATATTGGATATATTGGCATATATAAGATATATGTTTCGGACTTGGATGTCCACCTACTGGATCTAGGAATTGGATGGGATCCAATTGATCTTAGAGATCTACCTAGTTAATTATCATACAATTTGTTTGCCAAAGTCAAGATTGTGTGTTATTTAACGGGATCCTAGCCCATTAGGAAACAAGGTTTCCCGAGTATTCCACAGAGGGTTAGAGGCTCGCCGAAAAATAGTGGGAGGCAAATATTAAATTTGCAATATTCGTTTAGTTACTTGCCATACGCGTTCATTTCAAATATTTCGTCAAATAATTAATATATTAGTTGGACTAATATTTAATGTTGTTTAAATTAAACAGTTGGACTGTATTCAAATTATTTCATTCATAGTTGATTATATAATTGGATTATAGTAATCAATATATTTGAAATAACTAATTTCAATTAATAGTTGATTTTATAATTGGATTATAGTATTCAATATAATTGAATTTAACCTATTTAAATTATAGTTGATTATATAGTTGGACTATAGTAATCATTATATTAAATAGTACCTAAAATCGTTGATTAAATGGTTGGACTATTAGAATCAAGATAATTGAAAGATTAGTGTTTAAAACATAATCCTGGGTGAAAATGTATTTAAACGACTTTAATTTTCAAATTGGGAATAAAATTTCAGGATAGTCCTGGAAACTGTGAAGTTATTTTATTTGATAAAATAACAATCTTAGGCTTAAGCCCGAAGTTGAGCAAATAGTAGAACATGATATTTGGAATATTCATGTAATGATAACTTTAGTGCTTAATCCATTAAGCTTGCCAAAAAGACTCTTGGAATATTATGATATTGAAATTGAAGGATCTTCATAGATCTATCTTTAGGTCTTAGAAGTACTAAATTGCAATAGTAAACTCTTGGAGAGTTAATGGTGTTAGACAGTTATGACCCATAGCGTCACTATTTGTAAAAGACATTGTGTTTTTCTACAAATTAATTATGTAGCAATGGAAATTGCCTTTTATTATTTCGTAATTAGATTACTTAAATGTGTGAATGGTGAAAGTCCTTATGATTAGTTCCGGATTGAGATGATATGAGACAGTATCAATCCAAGACGGTTTGATCATTAAATATCCCTAGTCGTAGTATTATCGAGACTGGACATCGATAATGCGGAATAGACTGGTATAGCACTTGTGCGTGTTATGGAAGCGTAACAACATAGTTCTCATATATTTAAGTATTGGATACTTATGCAAGTGTGGTAGGAGGTTGTGTTTTACCGAAGGTACTGAAAACAGCTTCGCTCTGGATAGACCCCACGGAATCCCATTGGTAGTATGACTATGTGTCTATGTGAGTCCGAATCCGGGTAGGTGTATTTGGTCTTAACCTGAGACTTGCATCGCTAGTACTTGCGACAATCAATATGCTTTGGTTTTGGTCGTCCAGGACTTTAACAGGTTATGTGTACATCTCTTCTGGGTTTATTGAGAATCGTAGTGTATTGGGTGAGATGTCAAGACGAAAGTATCACTTTAGTCATATGGAGATGATGGTCACGAAGGGATACAGATCTGGTTCTCTAAAAGGTTGCAACCTTTGGGATAACATGAATAGGTCATGATTATCCGATAATAAAGAGGCTAGTTGCTTGTGATCTGATATATGCTTCGTACGGGGCAAACACTATTCCAGCCCCAGGCCTTGCATGTGACATCAGATACTGGATCACGAGATACACAATACTACGTATACTACACCTGACATAGATTATATATTCCAGTAAGAATTTTTCTGGAGAATTGGGTAGGCATGGCGCTTTGCTAGAAGCCAACCTTGTCTCATAAATTGGTAAGAACGTAGTACTAGGTACGTACGTGTTTGGATAGTCCGACGACCGGATTTACTGCCAACATATCATGGGGTCTCTTGGGTTGCTTCCCGAAGATTCACCGATGACTTATGATTCGAACTTTATTAATCTGGGATTAATAGCGGGGAGACTTTATCTAGGATAAAGTACTATTTGAAGAGAGAGAACGATTAATTTGGAATTAATCGATAAAATAATATATTCGATATATTATACGAAATTGGATTTCGACGCGGAATTAAAATCGGATTTTAATTCGGGCAAACGAATTAATTTAGAATTAATTCGTTAGCGACGTGAATAGTAAATATGCTAGGCATAATTAATTAATTGAATTTGATTTAATTACGTTGCAACGAAAAATTGTTAATTCGGAATTAACGATCCAGAGCCCGAAATGTGTTTGTGGGCCCACTTCGATTTTGAATTAAAGTGGGGCCCACAAGTCACATCGCGAGTCACATCACTTGTCATTCTAGTGATAGATGACAATGTCACCTTTTTGGTGAGTGACATGCAGTCACTATTCATGAAAGGGGTTGGTGTGGGCATTTAATGCCATTTTGGAGCCAAAAATTTGCTTTGACTTTGGTAAAGCATATACCAAATTTTTGGTAATTGTTTTTAGTAATTGTTTTTAGAAAACAAAGAAACAAAACACAAAAACTCTCTCCCTCTCTCAAGCAAAACCGTGAACTCCTAAGTGGTGAAGGAAGATTTGATTTTCTTTCATCTTTTGCTAGCACAATCTAATGATCAAACAAGGTGATAGGGAACCGAACTTAGAGCTTGGAATTCCTTTGAAGCTTGGAGCTTGCAAATCTTCTTCAACAAAACAAGGGCTTGCCGAATCTCATCTCAAAGGAAGGAGAAATTTTGTTCGATCACATCCAATCTGATAATTGTAAGTGTGTTTCTGCCACTCTTCCTTGTGTATTCATTCTATTTCTATGCTTATATTGATCTTGGGACCACCCTAGAAACCAACAATGGTATCAGAGCAAGGTTTAAGCATGAAAATGATTATGGTAAAATTTGGGAAAATTGATTTTGAGCATGTTTTGACTAAATTACTTGTTTGAGCATGCTTGTATATGGATGACTTGGAGTTATTTATGATCAATTTCATTCAAAATTAATTGGGTCAATTTTCCCCCAAAATGAGGCTTGGCCGAATTCTTATTACCCTTTATGTCATGGTAGTTTTTGTTTGTTTGATCATTGGATGACTTGAAACAATTGGGTAATGTTGATTTGTAATTCAATCGGATTGAAAATGAAATCGGACAAATAAAACCCACAAATGCCGTGAGTGTTGGAGCATGTAATGAGATGATTTTTTTGAATCAATTATGTTGGACATGTGTTGAGGATGAAAAGCAAGAGTAATGGATTAGATTAGTATTTTGGAAATTTTAATTTAAAAGATTAATCATGCTAAACACTTTGGTTTATTAAATTATGAATTTTGGGAAATTGAATTTAATAAATTGGGTTTGATTTTGAATTGGGCTTGTAATTGTTGTATTTGGGCCTTATGGACTTGGTTGGGCCAAGTAGGTTTGGGCCAAATGGATTGGATCCATATTGGGCCTAAATCATTCCATTAAGTAAAAATATAACAAATGGGCTTTAAATGTTTAATTGGGCCAAAATTGGTTTCTTGGAATAAGGGTGATTCCTTACTTGGGCCTTGGTATTTGTGTTTGACCCATATTGACCAAAGCCCATGCCTTATGAAATCAATTGAAAGCCCATTGGACTTTTAATTAAACAACATTGGATGTTAATTGGGCTTTGAGACCCATTTAGATTGGATTTGGAATCTAAGTCGCTAAAGCGCATTAAAAATTGTAGATATTTAATTTGGAATTAAATAAATGAATTAGTATTGAATACGAAATAAATTAGATTTAAAGTGTAGTTCGATATAATTCAAGAATTCGTACTTCGAGTACTTATTCACAAACGAGTTGGACTCGCGCAAATCAAATCATTGTTTGAACATTGGATGATCACTAATATTCAAAGATTAATTAATTTTATTAGATTGATTGAATAACATGCTTGAATGAATACATGGATGTGATGAATGAATAGCGTATATCGGATGGATATTAGAAGGGAAATGGCAATTTTAGAAATTGTTGTAAATTTAGAATTTATAATTTGGATCTGCATGTCCAGCCTTCTCTATTTATTAATTCTTTGTATTATCTTCTCACCTAATTCCCCTCAATGTTAATGAGGTTTCTATTATTGTATTATGTAATTGGGTAGAAGTAGAATAGTGCTAGTCGGGGAGAGGAAAGAGAGTGATTTGTTCTAGGAACAAGTTGTTAAATATCCATCCGCATATCGTTATTAATTTACTTTACGCTCCTTATTATGCTTTTAGAATGCATGCTTAAGGGTGAATGATGAGACCTAACAAAGATAATAATTTGGTTGCCAATTTACGCGAAAAACCCTCAAAACATATTAAGCGTTTTCCTTCCATTGAGTGATTTTTACTCAAGATCCAAAATTGGCATTGGTTTGTTGGCCAAAGTCAAGACCTTTGTCAATTGCGTATGTGTTTGAATCATGAAAGCATTGTTACATATCGGTGTCTTGTCCAAGTCGTGATTTGTTGGCCAAAGTCAAGATCACTTCTTGTCCATCGACATTGATTACAAAGCTTTCCAAGGTCAATGGGTACCGCTTAACTGGAATCATTAAGCTTGTTGTGCCAAAGCCAAGGCTTAGTTGATTCAGAGGAAAAAGGTTAGGAAAATATATTGGATATATTGGCATATATATTGTATATATGTTTCGGACTTGGAGGTCCAACTACCAGATCTAGGAATTGGATGAGATCCAATTGATCTTTGAGATCTACCTAGTTAAATAGCATACAGCTTGTTGGCCAAAGTCAAGGTTGTGTGTTATTTAACGGGATCCTAGCCCACTAGGAAACTAGGTTTCTCGAGTACTCAACAAAGGGTTAGAGGCTCGCCGAAAAATAGTTGGAGGATAGCATTGAATTTGCAATTTCGTTCAAATACTTAGCTTTACGCGCTTTCAAATATTTCGTCAAAATTATTTTATTAGTTGGACTAATATAATGTTATTTTTCTTGTAACAGTTAGACTGTACCCTACATTGTTAATTGGATAATTATATTATCACAGTTAAAATAACTGGAAAGAACAGTGTTCGGGACATCATCATGGGTGATAATGTCTTCAATGGCACTAACTTTTCTGATTGGGACATGAATCTAAGGATAGTCCTTGGATCCAAGAGGCTGCTATATACTATAGAGAGACCTCTTGGGCCTAAGCCCAGATCTGATCAGTTGTTCGAGCTAGATCTTTGGAAGACACATAGTGATGACAACGCAACTGCTCAATCTATCATGCTTGCTGCTATGACTCAGTAATTCCGTCGATAGAATAAGGGATTGGATCCCTATACTATGTTGGCGAAGTTGAATGATCTACACCGATTTAATCTTAGATCGCAGAGATATGAGTTACAGAAGAAGCTCTTCCACGCTCGAATGTCGGAGGGTACATTTTTTGAACAACATGTGACAGAGATGATTACCGATATCGAGCAGCTTGGACAAATGGGGATTGTCTTTGAGATAGAGACCTATATAGATTTGATCTTGCAGTCTCTCCCCGACACTTGGAGTGGGTTCATCATGAACTACAATATGATGAACCAATAGCAGACTCTTGGAGAGCTGATGTCCACGCTGCGTGAGGCAAAAAAGGAACTTCTTAAGGGCAAGAAGCGTGAGGCGCACTTTACTTCTACATCTCGGACTCTGAGGGCTGGGTCCAAGGCGACTGGAGGTGTTAAAAAGAAGAATCATAAGAAGGGCAAGGGCAAAGCGTCAAAGGCTTCTGGGAAGCCAAATGACAAGTCTCAGGATGTATGCCTTCAGTGCGGCAAGTGGGGTCACTGGAAGCGTGACTACCGCGAGTACAAGGCGCTCCAGAAAGAGATAAAGGCGGGCAAGGCACCGGCCTCATGTATATTTGTTATAGAAATAAATATGACTACCTCTAGTTTTAAAAATTGGATTTTTAATTCTGGTTGTGTTACTCGCATTTGTACTGATGTGCATGATCTGCGGATTAGCAGGAAACTGGCGTCAGGAGAGATTGACCTGCGTGTTGGAAATGGGACTTCAGTCGCCGTTTTGGCCGTTTGCACTTTTGTTTTAGAACTGCCCTCGGGGCATGTACTTGAACTTACAAATTGTTATTTTGTACCTAGCTTGACTAGGAATATAATTTCTGTATCTACGTTAATCCAATGTTGGTACACTTTTGTATTTAGAAACACTGGGTGTTTTATGTTTAAAAACGATATAGAAATTTGCACAGCTGATGCAAATAATGGTCTTTATATTTTGAATATAAATCAATATCAAAATGTAAAAAACAAAAGGCTTAAAGTAAGTCATAAAGATGAAACTTATATGTGGCATTGTCGTCTGGGACACATAAATAAGACTCGCATATCCACACTTTCGAAGAGTGGGTACTTAGACGGATTTGATCCAAATTCATATGACGTCTGCGAATCTTGCTTATTAGGCAAAATGCCTAAATCACCTTTTAGCGGTAAAGGTGTACGCTCCACCGAACTGTTAGCCCTTGTTCATAGTGATGTTTGTAGGCCCATGTCTAGCCAGGCTAGAGGTGGATATGAATACTTTGTAACCATTATGGATGATGCATCACGTTATGGTTATGTGTATCTTATGAGACACAAGTCGGAAACTTTTGAGAAATTCAAAGTGTTTCGCAGACGTCATATGAATTTGGATCGACCCAGAAGGCTTCTATTGCCGCCTCAGTTGTAGCAATTAACCCGCATTTGTTGTTTATTCGGTAACAGTATCTTGCTAGGAAGATTTCCAGCTCACTGTATCGTTATTCAAACTTTGTAGTACCGTTTGTGACTTAAAGTCATTTTATCGGTTAGGAAACTTGCTACAGTGATCCTAGTCACTTCAAGTTCTCCATCTTCATAGACTAAGACAACATCCTTAGTTCTCTAAGATACTAACAGATGTTCTTAACATCAATCCAGTGACTATCACTCGGATTGGCCTGTTTGTGACTCCATATACTCAAAGCGTATGAGACACTAGGTTGCGTACATTTTTCATGTATGATTCCACGGAGAGTTTTATCGAAAGTCAAGCTTTCGCCGATTATTATTTTGGGAATATCATTTCCAAGAAATGACATATTATCATTATTCATAGGACAGCCACTGTCAGTGCGCTCCCACTAACCCTCTTATTTACACAAGAATCTTTTCGTTTTGAATTAAATCATAAAACATTATGATTACATCAAAACGATAATTCCTAGAACCTAATGCTTGCTTCAATCCAAACATGGATCAAATAACCCGCAAACCTTGTTTACTAGTTTTGGTACGACAAAACCGACATGATATTGTAAACATCCTCCGAAAGGTTTCTTTTTCAGGAAAGCGATTTTCCCGCAAAGCTGTCATATTTCATAAAATGAAACACGTAGCTTTAGCAAGCATTATCCAAATCGATTTACCATGGCAACAGGAAAAAGGTTGAATCGTAGTCAACACAATGTTGATAACGATACCTTTCCGCTAAAAGCCTAGCTTTATATGTTGGTATGTTACCATCCATGTATGTCTTCCTTGAAGAATTATAGTACCAATAGGCACAATACCTTACGGTACATCAACTAGTATCCAAACTTGTTGATATACATGGAATCCATTTCGGATTCATGACACTTTGCCATGATAGGGATTCGATACTTAGTATCACTTCCTCATACGTCGTCAGTTGGTATACCTCAAAAGATTGACATCTTTACGAGGTGAGATCAGAAACCCATACCCCAGGTTGTTTTCTAACTCTCTCCGACTTACGCGGTTCTTTTATATACGAAGATTAATGGTAATAGTTTCATCTTTGATGAACTATTTGTGTTCCATTAGGATTCGGTGCCTTGGACAGTATTACTCTGATTTTCATCGAGTTTTACTATCCTCCCACTTACCACTGCATATCAGTATTCCTCTTAGGAAAACCACATGGTGAGCAACAATCTAATTGTTCTCTCATGAGTTGTATAAATATTATACTTATGGTATCCCTAGGATAACCTACAATTGGCACTTATCCAATTTAGGTTTTAGTTTGGTATCATCCAAACATATGCCCATCATACCCAAATATTCAGGAATGTGAAACTCGGTTCTTTCCCGTTCATATCTAATATGAAATCTGTCAAACAGATTATATAGAACCTTATTCTAAATAAGTTCTGCACTGTTTAAAGCTTATCCGTTGGAGGAAATGTTCATCTCCACCTCTAGCCTAGCTAGACATGGGCCCACTTGCTTACTATGAACTAGGGCTAACAAATCAGTGGCATTTACACTTTTACCAAGTAAATAGTGTTTTAGGCACTTTGCCCAATAAACTAGATTCATAGACTTTATTTGATTGGGATCAAATTAGTCCGAGTACCCACTCTTCAAAAGTGTGGATATACGAGTCTTGTTTGATTGTGTCCCATACATCAATGCCACAATTAAGTTTCATCTGATCAAATTAGTTGAGCTATTTATTTGTCATAATATATATTTGAGATTTATTTATATTCAAAATATAAATTCTGTTATTCACATCTTATGTCTTTATCTCAATATCATCCTTATATAATAAAACAATTTAGTGTTGTAATATATAAAGGTTCACCCGCAGCGGGTTAAACACTGATATAGAGATAATGTATCTAGTCAAACTAGTTACATTATAACATTTTCCAAACTTAGGTACACACCAGAAGGCAGTTCCTAAAGTTAGGTATCTACGATTAAAACAGCGACAGTCGTCCCGTTTCCAATTCGCAGATTAAATCTCAAATGAAGTCGGTATCCTGCTCACAGCAGATTCTGAACATCAATATATATTTATCTATCACACTAAGTATTTAAAATCCAATTTTAATACTAGTAGTGAACATAATCTTGACAAACATATTTGAAGTCAGAGCCTTGCTCGTCTTCTATTCCTTCATGTCTTCTTTGTCCAAACGGCAGTCACGCTTCCGCGATCCCGTTTGCCACATTTAGGCAGACATTTTGGGATATGTCATTTATCTTCCCAGAAGATTATAATGATGTTGTCTTTGCCTGTTTCAACACTCCAGAAGCCTTTGGCCAAGCCTTGGCCATCTAGAACATCGAAGTAAGGTGCGACTAGCGCTACTTGCCTAATTGTAAACTTTGACTTTATCTCCTTAAGAATAGTCATTAATTCTCCAAGAATTATTTATTGCAATTTTAGTACTTCTAAAATCTAAGAATAGATTCTTTGAAGATCCTTCAATTTCTTTATCATACTTTAAGGATCTAATCCTTAGTTCTGATTCAGAAATTAAGGAGTCTACTGCGACAAGCTTAATGGATTAAGCACTTAAGTTATCATCACATTAATCTTCCAAAGATTATGCTCTACTATTTGCTTAACTCCGGGCTTAGGCATAATATATTATTTTATCAAATAAAATAACTTATTAGTTTTCCAGGACCATCCCGAAATTATTCCCAATTTGAAAATTAAACCATTTAAAAACATTTTCCCTAGGATTATGTTTTAAATGTCAATCTTTCATTTTTATCTTGATTTTAATAGTCCAACTATTTAATCAACGATTTCGGTACCTTTTATTATAATGATTACAATAGTCCAACTATTTAATCAACTATAATTTAATAGATTAAAATCAATTATATTGATTACTATAATCCAATTATAAAATCAACTAAAAATGAATAGTTTGAATATATAGTCTAACTATTTATTAAAACAACATTTAAATATTAGTCTAACTAACATTTAATTTATTTGACGAATGATGTTTGCTTGAGCGCGTATGGCGAGTAATTGAACGAATATTGCAAATTCAATTATGGCCTCCCACTATTTTTCGGTGAGCCTCTAACCCTCTGTAGAGTACTCGGGAAACCGTATTTCCTAGTTGGCTAGGATCCCGTTAAATATCACACAATCTTGACTTTGGCCAACAAATTGTATGATAATTAACTAGGTAGATCTCTAAGATCGATTGGATCCAATCCAATTCCTAGATCCGGTAGGAGGACATCCAAGTCCGAAACATATATCTTATATATGCCAATACATCCAATGTATTACCTAACCTTTTTCCTCTAAATCAACTAAGCCTTGGCTTTGGCACAACAAACTTAGTGATCCCAGTCAAACGCGACCCATTGACCATGGAAAGCTTCGTAATAAATGTCGATGGACAAGAAATGGTCTTTACTTTGGCCAACAAACCACAACTTGGACAAGACACTGACATGGAACAAAGCTCTCGTGATTCAAACACATCTTCGACAGACAAAGGCCTTGACTTTGGCCAACAAACCAATGTCGTCTCGGATCTTGAGTGAGAATCACTCAATAGAAGGAAAGACGCTTAATATTTTACGAGGGTTAATATTTTATGAGAATCACTCGAGTGCAAATTGGCAACCAACTTATTATCTTTTTTAAGGTCTCATCATCATACACCCTTAAACATGCATTCTAAACACATAATAAAGCACATATGTAAAATAATAATGATATATGGATGGATACTTTACACAATGATCCTAGATCAAAACTCTCCATTTCTCTCTTCCGCTAGCACAAGTATCACTTCTACCCGTTACACTACACTTCTAAAGAAATCTCATATACATTGAGGGGAATAGGTGAGAAGAGAATACAAAGAAATGAGAGGTAATAAGGCTGGACACGCAGGTCTAATTAATATATCGAATTTATTACAACAATTTCCAAAATTGCCCCACCCATCTAATATCCATGTGATATACATTATCCATGCATCGCAACCATGTATTCACACAAGCATGTTATCAATCAATCTAATCAAATTAATTAATCTGATAATTAGTGATCATCCAATGTTCAAACAACGATTTGATTTTGCTCGAGTGAAACTCGTTTTGCGAATAAGTACTCAAAGTACGAATTCTCGAATTAAATTAAACTACATCATTAAATCCAATTTAATATGCATTCAATTCTAATTCACTATTTAATTCCAAATTAAATACTACACTTTATTTAACGAACCATTATGACTTAAATTCCAAATTTAATTGCTACGGGTCTCAAAGCCTGATTAACATCCAACGTCAATTTCATTAATGTCCAATGGGCTTTTAATTAATTTCTTAAGGCATGGACTTTTGGTCAACTCGGGTCAAACCGAATAACCAAAATCCAATCCGGGAGTTACCCCATAAGCCGAAAATCAATCTTGGCCAATTAGGCCCAATTAAACTTTAAAGGTCCATTAAGTCGCATTTGGGCTTTATGGTGGCGGTTTTGGGCACAATTGGATCCAATCCAATTTGCCTTAACCCAACTTTGTACAACAAAGCCCAACAAGCCCAATTACAACATTAAAGGTCCAAATCCAATTTTAAGGCCCAATTACAATAAATTACATAACCCAATTTCACAATTTAATTACATAAAGTGCATTACACAATCAATTACCCAATTAACATTTCTAAAACATTAATTAACATAACTAATCATGCTTAATTACATCAATTAGTGTCCAACACATTTTGACAAAAATCAAACCCAATACACATGCTCATACTCTCGGCAATTACAATGAATTTTAAATAGATTTCGATTTCAATCCAATTGAATCCACAATCAATATTAAATCAACATTCCCGATTGATTCAAGTCATCTAATGATTAAAAATAAAAAAATCACCAAGACTAATTAGGGCACTATAATTCGGCCAAGCCCAAATTTTTGGGGAAAATTATTCCAAATCAATTTTCTTGAAATGCCATTGTTGGTTTCTATTAAGGTCCCAAGATCAATAATAAGCATGGATCAAATGCGAATACATATCGAGAAGTTTGCGGAATACTTACATCGATCGGTAGAGTGACGCGGAGACATCAAAAAATGAAATTCTGCCTCATTCACTGCATTCGGCAGTGAGCAGTTTTGCTCACTGGTTTGGCCTTCGTTTGGGTCTTTCGTCAAGCTCCAAACTTCTTCGAACGGTTCCTGGCTCATGGGTGGACTTCCCTATCACCTTCGCATGTCTCGTAAGTGTGCCAGCACTTGCGATTTTGCCACAAAATCCCACTCCAAGCTCCTCAATGCTCACGGTTTTGACTACAAACCAGTAAGCTATTTGCCCCTTGGGCGTGAATGATGAAAGATATGAGAGGATGAGAGAATGTGTGGTTGGTTTCCAAATTTGTGTATCTTATACACACATTTGAATTTCCATTTCATTTAATGTGAATTTGGCTATTAAAAGTCAAACCATTAAAGCCCCAACCACTCACATCACTCAATCCATCAAGTTGTCAAGTCACATCACTCAAAGTGACTTGTGATTTGACGCTTGATGCGACTAGTCATTTGACGCTTGATTTGACATGCCGCACTATAATTTGAAATGTGAATGCGCTCGCAAATAATCTTGGGCTCGGGTTCGCTAATTCCAAATTAACAAATTTTCCGTTGCGTCGTAATTAAATGATCACGCCTAGTGATATCACTATTCACATCGCTGACGAATTAATTCTAAATTAATTCTTTCGCCCGAATTAAAATCTAATTTTAATTCCGCGTCGAAATCCAATTTCGTTTAATATATCAAATATATTTATTTATCGATTAATTCCAAATTAATCGTTATCTCTCTTTAATTGATATTTTATCCCAGATAAAATATCTCCGCAATTAATCCCAGATTAATTTTCGTTCTCTTCTAATTAATCCTAGATTAATTTAGAGTGCGAGTTATACGTTATCGGTGAATCTTTGGGAAGCGACCCATGAGATCCCCAGATATGTTGGCAGTAAATTCGGTCATCGGACTATCCGAACACGTAAGTACCTCGTACTATGTTTATACCGATTTACAAGACAAGGTTGGCCTCTAGCAAAGCGCCATGCCTTCCCAATTCTCCAGAAATATCATTGCAGGAATAAATTATCTGTATCAAGCGTAGTATACCTTAGTATTGCATATTTCTATCCAGTATCGAATGATCACGTGCTAGGCCTGGGGCTGGAATTGTGTCTGCCCCGTACGAAGCACATGTCGGATCTCTGGTAACTAGTCTCTAAATCGGATAACTATGACCAAGTCATATTATCCCGATGGCTGCAGCACTAAAGAGAACCAGTCCCGTATCCTACGTGACCATCATCTCCATATGACTAGAGTGACACTTCCATCTTGACATCACACCCAACACACTACGATTCTCGATATACCCATAATCGGCGTATACAGAAACTGGTTAAAGCCCTGGACGACCTCAACCAAAGTATATTGATTGTCGTATGTATTAGCGGTGCAAGTCTCAGGTTAAGACCAAATACACCTACCCTGATTTCGGACTTCCATATACACATAGTCATACTACCAATGGAATTCCGAGGGGGTCTATCCAGAGTGAAGCTGTTTCCCATACCATCGGTAAAACACAACCTTCTATTACACTTGCATGAGTATCCTATACCCAAATATATGAGAACTATGTCGTTGTGCCCTCACAATGCGCACAAGTGTAATACTAGTCTTTTACACATTTATCGATGTCCAATCTCGACAACGCTCTGACTAGGGATATTTAATGATTTATCCTTCGTGGACTGATACTGTCTCATATCATTCTCCGTCCAAGAACAAATCATAGGGACCTCCTATCATTTATACATCTAGGTGATCTAATCACAAATGATAAGAGTGCAATCTCCTTTGTCACATAGTTAATTTGTACAACAACACTATGATATGTACAAATAGTGACGCTATGGGTCATAATTATCCAACAGATACTCCTCTACTTCTCACAAGAAGGAGTGAACTCCATGTCTATCTAAAACGTTCCCAGCTACACAACAAACCATGCCCCTAATGTACGTAGCTATTGGTCGGGACTGCTACACCAACCTCACCTTTGTAAATCAAGAGACATGGCCTCACATGCAGGACTTCGTAGTACACTCAGGATTAAGATCAATCCATATATGACCATCTAGTAGATCAAAATGACTTTCTTAGTTTAACAGATATGATAGGAATGTCATTTCCATCTGGGTCCAGTCCTATATGATCGCATCATACAAGGTGCATTCATTCTCATGTCTCTACATGGACGATCCCGGATCAAGGATGTCATACAAATATAGAATGAACCGCAGCAATAGATAAACCGCAAATAATGTACCCACTTCATTTGCTCTTTATGGACTATTTAAGATTACTAACTCCAGACTTAAATCCTCTTGTGTATGACACTCATACACTAAGTCTTAAGGCACATAAGTAATCTTTGGTATTTTAGATAATTTATAATATGTGATAATTAAACAAGCAATTTGATAAATGAATAATGCATCGTATTATTTCAAAACACATAAAACTGTTTACATCACATGTAGCTCTAGGGCATACATTCCAACATGCTATAGCTGCATGTTTCGATTATGAAATATGGTAGATGGACATCAAAATTGTTTTCCTTACTGGAAACCTGTTGGAGGATGTTTATATACAACACCTTGATGGTTTTGTCATGCCAAAACATGTAAAGAAGGTTTGCAAGTTAAATCAATCCATTTATGGATTGAAGCAAACATTGAGTTCTTGGAACCAACGTTTTGATGAGATCATAATGGTATATGGTTTCATTTAAAACGATGGTGATTCTTGTGTATATAACAAGGTTAGTGGGAGTGCACTGACAATGATTGTCCTATACATTGATGATGTATTGCTTCTTAGCAATTACATTCCCATACTAAAATCGGTGAAAGCTTGGCTTTCATTAAAATTCTCCATGAAATTCCTGGGAGAGGCAACCTTTTTTCAAGGAATAAAGATCTACTATGATAGATCTAAAAGTTGTTGGCACTCTCCGGGAACTCATACATTGACAAAATGTTGAAGAGATTCAACATGGATCAGCCAAGAAGGGCTGCTTCCAGTATAACATAGCGTCTCTCTATCTAAGGACAAGTGTCCTGAAACTAAAGATGAGAGAGATGCAATGAATCAGATATCTTTCCCTTAAGCAGTCAAATCGATAATGTATGCCATAATATGTACGCGACCTGGTGTCTCATATGCTTTAAGCATCTGCAGTCACTATCAGACCGATCCAGGTGATGGTCACTGGATTGATGTTAAGAAAATCCTTAAGTATCTTAGAGGAACTAAGGATGCCTTCAAATTTTATGGAGATGGAGAACTTGAGGTGACTGGGATCACCGTTGCAAGTTTCCAAACTGATAAAGACGACTTTAAGTCCCAATAAGGGTACATATTTTATTTGAACAATGGAACCGTGAGCTAGAAATCTTCTAAGCAAGATACTATTGCCGATTCAACAACAAAAGTGGAATATATTAGGAGTAGTTCTGTTAGCAGCTGACCTGGGCTACATCACAGGCTAAATAATTATGGTCTCATCAATGATCCAATTATGTACTTCGATGGTTTCATCTGATTCGTCAGATCATACATCGTGGCGATTTCAAGATCGAAAAGATCATTTCAGATGATAACCTTACAGATTCGCTGACGAAAGTGACATCTCAGCATAAGCATGAGCGACCTGTTGGAGTTCTACGGTCCCGAGGATCGAATAATAAGCATAAAACATGTGCGAATACAATAAAAGGAAGTTGCGGAATACTCACGATGATCGGTTGAGTCGATGAGGTGATGAACAAAAATCATTTTCTGCATTTCTTCAGGTCACGGCAGTGGCAGAATTTCAGTCCTACATTTTCAGCTTTAATCCTCCTTCATCAAGCTCCAAGCTTTGGTTGATGATTCTAAGCACAAGGGTGGGTTTCCCTATCACCTACGGACGACTCCGATATGTGCTAGCACTTGTGATTTTGCAACAAAATCACCATATTTCTTCCTCCTAGCTCACGATAGTGAGCGAACCAGTGAAGAACAATAACAGCCCAAAGGGCGTGAGAGAGAGAGATGAAGAAGAAAGAGAGAGAATGTTATTTTGTGTTGGTTGCCAAAAGTGTATCTAATACACATTTAATTAATTTTCCAAAATCAATTAAATGAATTACCAATTTCTTTTCCAAAAAGTCAAATGGCATTAAAGCTTGCCAACCACTCCCATCAAGTCACATCACTCAATCAATCAAGTGACAAGTTATCACATCACTGAAAGTGACTAATGATTTGACGCTTGATGCGACTAGCGATTTGACGCTTGATTTGACTTGCGTGCCGCACTCGAATTTGAAATGCGAATGCGCTCGCAAACAATCCCGGGCTCGGGTTCGCTAATTCCAAATTAACGAATTTTCCGTTGCGACGTAATTAAATGATTATTCCTAGCGAAATCACTATTAACATCGCTAACAAATTAATTCTAAATTAACTCGTTGGCCCGAATTAAGATCTAATTTCAATTGCGCGTCGCAATCTAATTTCGTTTAATATATCAAATATATTAATTTATTGATTAATTCCAAATTAATCGTTCTCTCTCTATAATTGATATTTTATCCCAGATAAAATATCTTCGTAATTAATCCTAGATTAATTTTCTCTCTCGTCTAATTAATCCTAGATTAATAAAGTGCGTGTCATACGTCATCGGTGAATCGTCGGGAAGCGACCCATGAGATCCCCGGATATGTTGGCAGTAAATCCGGTCGTCGGACTATCCGAACACGTTAGTACCTAGTACTACGATTATACCGGTTTACAAGACAAGGTTGGCTTCTAGAAAAGCGCCATGCCTACCCAATTCTCCAGAAACATGCTTACAGGAATAAATGATCTATATCAGGCATAGTATATGTAGTATTGCATATTTCGATCCAGTATCAGATGATCACATGCAAGGCCTGGGGCTGGTACAGTGTCTGCCCCGTACGAAGCATATATCGGATCACAAGCAACTAGTCTCTTTATTATCGGATAATCATGACCAAGTCATATTATCTCGATGGTTGCAACCATTTAGAGAACCAGTTATGTATCCCTACGCGATCATCATCTCCATATGACTGGAGTGATACTTCCGTCTTGACATCACACCCAACACACTACGATTCTCAATATACCCAGCAGAGCCGTACACAGAACCTGTTAAAGCCCTGGACGACCAAACCCAATGTATATTGATTGTCGGAAGTATTAGCGGTGCAAGTCTCAGGTTAAGACCAAATACACCTACCCTGATTTCGGACTTCCACAGACACATAGTTATACTACCAATGGAATTCCGAGGGGGTCTATCCAGAGCAAAGCTGTTTCCCGTACCATCGGTAAAACACAACCTCCTATTACACTTACATGAGTATCCTATACCCAAATATATGAGAACTATGCCTTTGTGCCCTTACAATGCGGACAAGTGTAATACTAGTCTTTTACGCATTATCGATGTCCAATCTCGATAATACTCTGACTATGGATATTTAATGATTTATCCTTCATGGATTGATACTGTCTCATATCTTCTCAATCCAGGAACAAATCACAGGGACCTCCTATCATTTATACATCATGGTGATCTATTCACAAATGATAAGAGAGCAATCTCCTTTGTCACATAGGTAATTTGTACAACAACACCATTAACTGTACAAATAGTGACACTATATTATAATTGTCCAACAATCTCCCACTTGGCCTATAGCCAGTTACTCGAGTGTCTGACACCCGAACTACGTACGGTTGGCTCAAACTGCTGAGAAAAGACTTTCGTCAGCGGATTTGCATGATTATCGTCCGATGCCATTTATTCGATCATCACATCGCCACGATGTATGATCTGAACGAATCAGATGAATATCGAAGTATGTATTTGGATCGTTGATGAGACCATTAATTCTTTAGCCTGCGCTGTAGCCTAGCTCAGATGCTAATAGAACTATATCTAATCTAATTAGATTTATTATCGACCCGAATGGCTTCTATTGCTGCCTCAACTGCAGCAATAACCCGCATTTGTTGTTTATTCGGTAAGAGTATCTCGCTTGGAAGATTCCAGTTCACTGTTTTGTTATTCAAACTGTATAGTACCGTTTGCGACTTATAGTCGTTATTATCGGTTATGAAACTTGCTACAATGATTCCAGTCACTTCAAGTTCTCCATATTCATAGTATAAGACATCATCCTTAGATCTCTAAGATACTAAAGGATGTTCTTCATATCAGTCCAATGATTATGACTTGAATTGGCCTGATTGTGAATTCATGTGCTCAAAGCATATGAGACACCAGGTCACGTACATTTTTCAATGTACGATTTCTCGGAGAGTTTTCTCGAAAGCCAAGCTTTCACCGATTGTAATATGGGAATATCATTTCCAATAAATGACATATTATCAATATTTATAGGACATTTATTGTCAGTGCGCTCCCACTAACCTCCTTATATACACAAGAATCATTTCCGTTTTGAATTAAATCATAAACTATTATGATTACATCAAAACGAAAATTCCAAGAACCTAATGCTTGCTTCAATCCAAACATGGATCGAATAACTTGCAAACCTTGTTTGATAGTTTTGGTACGACAAAACCAACAGGATGTTGTAAACATCCTCCAAAAGGTTTCCTTTTCAGGAAAGCGATTTTCCCGTTCAGCTGTCATATTTCATAAATGAAACATGCAGCATTAGCAAGCATTATCCAAATGGATTCACCGTGGTAACAGGTAAAAGGTTTCATTGTAGTCAACATAATGTTGATAACAATACCTTTCCGCTAAAATCCTAGCTTTTACACGTTGGTATGTTGCCATCCATGTATGTCTTCCTTGAAGACTTATATAGTACCAATGGGCACAATGCCTTGCGGTACATCAACTAGTATCTAAACTTGGTTGATATAAATGGAATCCATTTCGGACATCATGGCACTTTGCCAAAATAGGGAGTCGATACCTTGTATCACTTCCTCATACGTAGTCAGTTGGTATTCCTCAAAATATTGACATCTTTATGAGGTGAGATCAGAAACCCATACCCCAGGTTATTTTCTAACTCTCTCCGACAAACGTGGTTCTTGTGTATTCGAAGATTATTGGTATAGTTTCATCCTTGATGAACTATTTGTGTTCCATTAGGAATCGATGCCTTGAACAAATTACTCCGATTTTCATCGAGTTTTACTATCCTCCCACTTACCACTGCATATAGGTATTCCTCTTAGGAAAACCGCATGGCGAGCAACAATTAAATTGTTCTCTTGTGAGTTGTATAAGTACTATACTTTGGTATCCCTAGGATAACCTACAATTGGCACTTATCCAATTTGGGTTTTAGTTTGGTATCATCCAAACATATGCCTAGCATCCCAAATCATCAGGAATGAAAAACCTGGTTTCTTTCCGATTCATATCTAATATGAAATCTGTCAAACATATTTTATGGAACCTTATTCAAAATAAGTTTTGCACTGTTAAAGCTTATCAGTTGAAGGAAATCGTAGCTCAGAGCGACTCATGATTAACCTTATCATGTCCAAAAAAATCCGGTTACTCATTTCGAACACACCGTCAAATTGACGTGTTCCGGGAGGAGTCCTCTTTGAAAGAATACTATACTCTTTCAAGTATGAGAAACTTATTGCTTAAGTATTTTCCATTACTGTCTTACCGTGACGGTTTAATACTTTAGCCAATCTGTTTGTCTACTTCGTGTCGAAAACTTTAAGAGTTTCCGATTTGTCTTTCAAAAGAAACATATAACCATAACGCGATGCCACATCCGTAAAGGTCACGAAATATTCATATCCACCTCTAGCCTAGCTAGACATGGGCCCACTTGCTTCACTATGAACTAGGGCTAACAGATCAGTGGCATTTACACTTTTACCAAGTAAATAGTGTTTTAGGTACTTTGCCTATTAAACTAGATTCGTAGACTTTATTTGAATGGAATCAAATCAGTCCGAGTACCCACTCTTCAAAAGTGTGGATATACGAGTCTTGTTTAATTGTGTCCCAGACAACAATGCCACAATTAAGTTTCTTTTGATCAAATCAGTTCGAGCTATTAGTTTGTCATATTATATGTTTGAGATTTATTTATATTCAAAATATAAATTCTGTTATCCACATCTGATGTGTTTATCTCAATATCATCTTTATATAATAAAACACTTTAGTGTTCTAGAATATAAAGGTTTATCCGTAACGGATTAAACACTGATATAGGGATAATGTTTCTAGTCAAACTAGTTACATTATAACAGTTTCCAAATTTAGGTACACACCCGAAGGTAGTTCCTAAATTTAGGTATCTACTGTTAAAACAGCGACTTCCATCCCGTTTCCAATTCGCAGATTAATCTCAATCTGAAGTCAGTATCCTGCTCAAAGCAGATTCTGAACACCAGTACATATTTATGTATCACACTAAGTATTCAAATCCAATTTTAATACTAATAGTGAACATAATTATGACAAACATATTTAAAGCCAGAGCCTTGCACCGTCTTTAATTCCTTCATATCTGCTTTGTTCAAATGGCAGTCACACTTCCGCGATCCCGTTTGCCACAATTTAGGCAGACATTTTGGGATATGTCATTTATCTTCCCAGAATATTATAATGATTTTGCCTTTGCCCTTTTTCACACTCAGAAGCATTCGGCCTAGCCTTGGCATTCTGGAATGTGGAAGTAAGACGCGCCTTACGCTACTTGCCTTCTTGTAAACTTTGACTTGTCTCCTTGAGAATAGTCATTAACTCTCCAAGAGTTTACCATTGCAATTTAGTACTTCTTAAATCTAAATATAGATTTATGAAGATCCTTCAATTTCATTATCATACTTTAAGGATCTAATCCTTAGCTCTGATTAAGAAATTAAGGAGTCTAATTAGCAAGCTTAATGGATTACGCACTAAAGTTATCATCACATAAATCTTCCAAAGATTATGCTCTACTATTTGCTTAACTCTGGGCTTAGGCCTAATATGTTATTTTATCAAATAAAGTAACTTATTAGTTTCCAGGACCATCCTGAAACTTTTCCCAATTTGAAAATTAAACCATTTAAATACATTTTCCCCAGGATTTTGTTTTAAATGCCAATCTTTCAATTTTATCTTGATTCTAATAGTCCAACTATTTAATCAACGATTTTGGTACTATTCATTATAATGATTACTATAGTCCAACTATTTAATCAATTATAATTTAATTATTTGAATACAGTCCAACTGTTAATTAAAACAACAATTAAATATTAGTCCAACTAATAATTAATTATTTGACGAATGATGTTTGTTTTTAGCGCGTATGGCAAGTAATTAAATGAATATTGAAAATTCAATTCTTGCCTCCCACTATTTTTTGGCGAGCCTCTAACCCTCTGTCGAGTACTCGGGAAACCGTGTTTCCTAGTGGGTTAGGATCCCGTTAAATGTCACACAATCTTGACTTTGGCCAACAAATTGTATGATAATTAACTAGGCAGATCTCTAAGATCAATTGGATCCCATCCAATTCCTAGATCCAGTAGGGGGACATCCAAGTCTGAAACATATATCTTATATATGCCAATATATCCAATATATTGCCTAACCTTTTTCCTATGAATCAACTAAGCCTTGGCTTTGGCACAACAAACTTAGTGATCCAAGTTAAGCGGAACCCATTGACCATGGAAAGCTTCGTAATCAATGTCGATGGACAAGAAGTGGTTTTGACTTTGGCCAACAAACCACAACTTGGACAAGACACCAATATGGAACAAAGCTCTCGTGATTCAAACACATCCTCGACGGACAAAGGCATTGACTTTGGCCAACAAACCAATGCCAGTCTTAGATCTTGAGTAAGAATCACTCAATGGAAGGAAAAACGCTTAATATTTTGTGAGGGTTTTTCGCGTGCAAATTCGCAACCAATTTATTATCTTTGTTAAGGTCTCATCATCATACACCCTTAAACATGCATTCTAAACACATAATAAAGCGCGTATAAATAAAGTAATAATGATGTGCGGATGGATACTTAACACATTGATCCTAGATCAAATCTCTCCATTTCCTCTCTCCCGCTAGCACAAGTATTTACTTCTACCCGTTACACTACACTTCTAAAGAAACCTCATTTACATTGAGGGGAATAGGTGAGAAGAGAATACAAAGAGTAAGGAGGTAATAAGGCTGGACACGCAGGTCCAATTAATAAATTCCAAATTTATTACAACAATTTCTAAAATTGCCCCACCCATCTAATATCCATCTAATATACATTATTCATGCATCGCAACCATGTATTCACACAAGCATGTTATCAATCAATCTAATCAAATTAATTTATCTGATAATTAATGACCATCCAATGTTCAAACAACGATTTGATTTTGCGCGAGTCAAACTCGTTTTGCGAATAAGTACTTAAAGTACAAATTCTTGAATTAAATTCAACTACAACATTAAATCCAATTTAATTTGTATTTAATACTAATTCGTTATTTAATTCCAAATTAAATATTACACTTTATTAATAAACCTTTACGACTTAAATTCCAAATTTAATCGTTACGGGTCTCAAAGCCAGATTAACGTCCAACGTTAATTTAATTAAAGTCCAATGGGCTTTTAATTAATTTCTTAAGGCGTGGCTTTTGGTCAACTTGGGACAAACCCAATAACCAAAGCCCAATCAAGGAGTAACCCCATAAGCCTAGAAATCAATTTAGGCCCAATTAAATAATTAAAGGTCCATTAGTTGCATTTGGGCTTTATGGAAGCAGTTTTGGGTCCAATTGGATCCAACCAATTTGCCTAAACCTAAATTGGTACAACCAAGCCCAATTAGCCCATTTACAACATTAAAAAAGCCCAATTTCCAAAATTAAGCCCATTTAATTAAATTACAAAAAAAATCCAATTTCACAATTTAATTAAACAAAATGCATTACATAATTAATTACCCAATAAAAATTTCTAAAACATCAATTAGCCTAATTAATCATGCTCATCAACATTAAATCATGTCTAACACAATTTAACAAAAATCAAACCCAATTCATGCTCTATAACTCTCGGCAATGTGAGGATTTTTATGTCCAATTTTAAATCCAATCCAATTGAATCCAATTAAACATTAAATCAACATTTCCAATTGATTCCAACTCATCCAATGAATTAAAATAAGAAAATCACCAAGACATTAGGGCTATTGACATTCGGCCAAGCCATCAAAAATTGGGGAAAATTGTTCTAAACAACATTTCATCAAATTGATCCAATCAATCCTCAATTAAAACACATTTAAGCATACTCAATCATCCAATTTCATAAAATCATGCTCAAATACATTTTACCTAATTTTAAGCCCTAAATTAAATTTCATGTTTTTTCTCCGCTCTGATACCATTGTTGGAGTTCTACGGTCCCGAGGATAGAATAATAAGCATAAAACATATGCGAATATAATCAAAGGAAGTTGCGGAATACTCACAATGATCGGTTGAGTCGATGCGGTGATGAACAAAAATCATTTTTTGCCATCCTCCAAGTCACGGCAGTGGCAGAATTTCAGTCCTCCATTTTCGGCTTCAATCCTCCTTCATCAAGCTCCAAGCTTTGGTTGATGATGAGGGTTTCCCTATCACCTACGGACGACTCCGATGTGTGCTAGCACTTGTGATTTCGCAACAAAATCACCACATTTCTTCCTCCTAGCTCACGGTAGTGAGCAAACCAGTGAAGAACAAGAACAGCCCAAAGGGCGTGAGAGAGAGAGATGAAAAAGAAAGAAAGAGAGTGTTATTTTGTATTGGTTGCCAAAAGTGTATCTAATACACATTTAACTAATTACCAAAGTGTATTACATGATCAATCAAC